>VDFB02000017.1:232488293-232563484 GCA_007258455.2 Sequoia sempervirens | reverse complement strand
GATTCCAAAGATGATGTATGGTTGTAGATACATCTACTAATGGGCCTAAAACTAACAATAAATCTCATGAGGAGGTAAACTTGGCCCTAATGTGTATAGTTATCTAGAGTTATGAACTATAATTAGTAGACTAGGATCTTGAGTCGCCACCTTAGAAAGATGCCATGGATGCATAATATCATGCACTATTAAGGAAAAACATATGGGAACTTGTTTATATTCCACCCAAGAAGAAGGCTATTAGATGTAAATGGGTTTTATGAATCAAATATAAGGAAAATGGTAGCATTTACTAGTATAAAGTCCCAAATTGGCACTAAGGGCTATATGCATAAAAGGAAGGAATTGATTATGATGGAAATTTTTAACCCACATAAAAGATCAATAATATTCATATGGTTTTGATGATGCTAACATTGTCTGGTTAGAATTTTTATTAGATGGATGCTAGGAGAACTTTTATTAATGGAGAAGAAGTCTACATGATTTAGCCTAGGGGTGTATTGCACCTAGCTAGTAGTAAAAGATGTGTTAACTTGTTAAATAGATTTATGGTATTAAGTATGCCCCTTGAGCCTAATATATAAAGATCAATGAGCATATCCTTCAACATGAATTCACCAAGAATATATATGACCCAAATCTCTATCTCAAAGAGAAATAGGGAGATATATATTGATGATTTGGTCATCATAGGGGGTTCTCCATAGATTATTGATGCTGCAAATAATAGTATAAAATGATCATTTGGTCCATTCAATAGATTTTTTAGGCTCCTACATTATTATCTTAGACTTGAAGTGTAGCAATAGAAGAATAAAATTTCTGTCTCTTAAATGAAATATGTCAAGATGTGTATCTCAATAAATTTAGAATGGAAGATTGTAAGCCTATGTTAACCCCGATGGAGATAGGGTTGCAAATTTCCCATCATGATCAATAACATTAGGTGAATGCCACTCTTTATTTCCAATCAATTTGGAGTCTCATTTGTCTAACTTATATCAAACCCAACATCATATATGTTATTAGCTATCTTTATAGGTTTATGTAGGAACCTAAGATTATACATTAGAAAGTAAAAAAATATTTTTTGGCATACATCAATGGTACAATGTCATATTCCCTAGAATATAAATAGACTGTAGCTTTTTATTTTCAAGGATACATGGATGTAGACTATCTAAGTTTTATAGATGACATGAAGTCTAATTTAGGCTTTTTTGGAGGGTTCTAGTTTGATATCATGGGGTAAAAAAAACCCACCATTTCTCACTCTTTCATAGAGGCATAATATCACATCATAGGTTGAGTTGTCTATGAAGTAGTATGGTTACATCACATTTCAAGACAAGCATGGGTGTTCATTCGTAAGATAGGTCCTACCACTTTATTTTTAAGACAATTAGACTATGTTGAAGCTTGTCCAAAATCTTAGTTTTCATGAGCACACAAAATATATTAAGGTTTAGTGTCACTATATTTGTAATATGTTCAAAAAATAGAATATCTAGTGACAACATTGTTTGACTCAAAAGCAACTTGGTGATATATTTATAAAGTCTCTTATAGTTGTGAAGTTTGAAGCTTTTCAAACTTTCAAACTTTTCTCTCTTGAGTTCATATGATATAATGAGGGGGATTGTTGGCATATACATGTACATTACATCATCATGTGATATTCTAATACAATATTTAAAATATTATTAACATTAATTATATTTATCTTTAATAGTTAGAGTTGGTCACTGGTTAGTTATGCTTGTCTTGGTTGGTTATTTACCAACCATACTATGGTATATATTCACACAATTTTTCAATTCCATATTGCTCATTACTTCCATAAAACTATTATGTTCTAATCATGAAATGAGGAATTATTCCTTGATTAATAATAGCTTGAATTAAAGTTCACTTTCATAATCAACCTAGAAAATATATTTCCCCTCCCTACATCCAACTTCACAAATTACTTTCTTAAACAAGATCTTTAATTACTAAGGTTTATTTAGGCATGAGTTATGTCCATTTAAAAAAAGGAAAAATCAAAGGAATAGTTTGAGTGTGAGCATAGGATAATCAATATAAGAGAACTCAAAGATTGTCACCCCATGATCTCTCAAACTTCTAAAAAATGGTAATATTTTTTTTTTTGAAAAATTATTTGTGTATTTATTGTATAAATCTAAACATTTTAGTTTCATAGATAACATTAAAATATACAAATGATATTAATTCTTATTCAAGTTTGTATAATGTACTATATAAATGTTTATAAAGCATTGAAGTTTTTGTTACACCCTAATTGTGTAATTACTATTTACTATTACTATGCAGGGTAAAATGGGAATGCAATGTGAATTCAGTGGATGAATAAATTATGTGTGCACTCTTTGTTATCATTGCCTTATGAATGAATGCCATCTCATTTAATATTATGTTAAGGAATGCATTTATGTGATTGGATGAATATTGCATTAATATTATAACTTTGGAGATGTATTATGTATACTACATATTTTGTGAACAACTGACTGCCATGCGCAAGTGTTAGTGATTGTAGGCATATGTTCAATTCCTCTAGGTAGAGGGGAAGTATCACTTAGGAGAACGACTTGGTCAGGTAACCATTAACATAACCTATTTGAGCTTACACACACCATAGTAGAATAATTGAGTCAAGTTAACCTGTTGGGAATAGGTAAGTCATCCTTAGCATAATGTGTTTGCATTAGTAAGGGTCTTGATTACTATTGAATGCATGCTTAGGTGGTATCTATGTTTTTGAGGTTGATCTACCTTTGATTTTTCTGTCGATACATATTTACATCAAAACTATACATGTCTATGAATATATACATACATTGATCCGTGTTTGGAAGCATAATCATATGCATGTATGTGTAAGTAGAAATACTTACAAACATACTCATACAAGGGATCAATTATATATATGTGAATATATATATATATATATATATATATATATCTTTGTGTGTGTGTGTGTGTGTGCGCTTAACGAATGTGTGTATCACTGGGAATAGGAAAAGAAAGGGTAACCTGCTATGTGTGTGTGTGTGTGTGAACATATTTAATATGAAAATGCACGTATATGTGTATCTACATGTATGTAAGAGTACATGCATATTGATTGGCAGGTAATGGTAAACAAGAATGTATGCAATCGAGATATTGAATGGATCAATTATGTTGCTATATAATATATATATGTTTGTATATATAAACAAATACACACATAAGCACAAGTGCTTAATAGAGGAGTGTGTATGCATATATATATAGACATATAATATATATTATGACAGTGTGATTGATACCTTGGTTGTATTCATTTGTATATCGAATGTATACATGCTTTATTTATGAGTTATGCATTCGAGGTATTGAGCAATGTGTATTTATCATATGAGTCAATATACGCATATATATATGAGATATAATCTAAGTATGTATATATATATATGAGTCAATATACTTGTATGGGATATACTCTATGTATATATGTTGGGGGAGCATTATAATAAAGGCACAACCATACAAAGATTGATTCACAAAGGTAAGTGCTTAGCTCAATAAATGGAAATGCTTTAGCATGAAGTGCATGAGTATTGAGTAGCGCTTAGAGATAATGACAGTATTAGAATGCTGCACTACAGAAGTAAGATGAATATATGCTTAGAGACCGATTTGCATATGAAATATGTAAAGCATGTTAAAGCCACTACATGCATATGTTGATAACAAGTTAAAGCCGATTCGTAAGTGTGATATGCAAATATTTAAAGGCCGAATATAATGGGTGTTGGATTTTAGTAAAGAGCAAACCATATGGTGCAACAATCAAACACATATACCCATATGGATATAAGTCGATGGGGGCAAGTATTTAAGTCCCCTGTCTTATGAGTAAGGACGCTGCATTTAGTAATACTAAATGTGTCTAACATGATAGAGACCAATATAGAGGCAAAACCATAGTCGATGGCTTTTGAAATACTTGTGACTGTGCTTAAGAGGCCGAACATTACTCTTGCTGTCTACGAAAGAAGAGTTTGCAATGTGAAAACAAGGAACAACCATTAAGTCGATGTTTGATAAGAGAATAAGTTGACACCTTTTCATAGGAAAACTGTGGATTTAGCAAACCAGGAATTTCCATACTAATTTTCATCAACCAACATCTATAAAAGCATATCAATGACTTTGTCAAACGATTTAATGAATGAATCAACTCAGATTAGGACTTAGTTGATATGTGTTTGGTGTTGCAAATATGATGTTGACTATTTCAGAAGTAAAGGAAATTGTGCCAGCTTAGTATGTGAGTATGAAGCCTTGGTGCCACCTTTGAATCCTTAAACCTATAGATGTCCTTTTGAAATTGCAGACCAAATTCTATCATGTGGAGATTTGAATTAGTCTCTAAGTGCTGCTAATCAAGAGGGTTGATCTGTTGCTGTTTGAGTTGATTATATGCTTTCTTATTCACCACCTTTTAGTTGAGTTAGATGTGTTGATGTGCATGCAATTTTCTGTCATAGTACATGCCTAATCTATAGGATGTATGATCTCCAAGTTGCTATATAAATAGAGGAGTAAGTTCGTATGTTTGGACACATTCTTCTATGCATATTCTTTGTGCAAAGTCTTTGTATTTTATATACATTTCTGCTTGCAATATTCTGTCAAAACAGTGAGTGAGAGTCTTGAGTTTTAGAGTGAGGTTATAATTATTTTATGTGGAGTATTTTCCAACTTGAGAGATAGTGGATATTGAGTCTTTGCTGAGAGATCGATACCAAACTAGTTGCTGATTTGGAAGTGTTGTAACTGTAGCCATTTAGTTGGAAATCTTATCACAGGCAGGAGGATATTCTTCCCTAGTTTATATTAGTGTTGAATGGTTTGCTTTCTGTTTGTTTGAATTCTATTATGGTTACATGCATTTAGAGAAAAGTATTGTTTACTTGGAAAGAAAGTAGAACCTGCATATACTATTTGTGAAATGCTTGTAATTACTCCATAATAGGAGGATTTTGTTTATCATAAATATTACATACTAGATATGAATAAACATGGGAAACATAAGGCTTATTCATAGCTTTAACCCCATTTAGTCAAAGAGGTGATACTCTTGAATGGAGTCCTCTATTGCTATGACAATTCTCCGATTGAGGCCATGCATTGTGCTTGTATTTACTCCATGATAGGAGGGATGTTTTTCATAGGTATTATTATTATACAAGATATGATTAGACATGGGTAAGAGAGATTGTTTTTCATAGGTATTGTTATTATGCTAGATATGACCAAACATAGACAAGCTTAAGGAACACTCATAGTTAGATATTTAATTATGCTAGATGGCTAGTAGGTTACTCCCGAGAATGTTTTCCAGTGAAGGGAGGGAACTAGTACTTTTCTTTATGAGTTGTGATTCCTTAGGTTGTTTAAGAGATAGGTTATCCTAGGGAGAAGCTTTCCCGTGGAGAGGGATTGCCTAAGCATAGATATAATGGCCTTAAGTCAAAACGAGCTTGCTATAGTGTAAGTGAATGGTAGACCATCACTCGAAGTATTGAGTGAGAATACTTTGGCCAAAGTAGTGTGATTTCCCTAGGCTCCACTATTAGTTCACTGTGTCCATTTAAGTGCATGAGGGGTACCTAGTGTAGGTTATAAATCGTAGTCATGTAGGACACAACACTAAGCTCAAAGTGGTATATCATATGGGGTTACCCAACCAATACCTTCATCAAAGGGTAGGGCCATCTATCATTGATAGATGTGTGGGGGATAGCATATGAGTTTGTGGTTGGAAGAAAAATGCTTGAGTGATGCTTCTCCTCCTCAGTAGATGACAAAAGACCAAGGCTTTGAAAGGAGGATTCCAGGACCATCTATATCTTATTCTCCGAAGCTCGGTGGAGCTGTGTTTGTAATAGTGTACATTCTTGGAATATTGTAATTTGTGAAATTATTATATTGGAATGAAATCCTTATTGAGTATTGTATGACATCTTGCTCAATATGAAATCTATGTTTTGGGAAGATTTGCATAATTACTTTGGAGTTGCAATGATAAAGTGGAATTTGTGTTATTTCAATTATTAATGCAATTCACATTATTGGAAGAAATTTTTTTATTGCTATGACATGGCATCATGTTTTATTCACTTAAGGTGAAAAAATTGGAAGTTTTTACTGTGGAGAACAATGGGGTTGTTATAGTTTTGTACAACCTCTTCAAATTACCCTACAAGAAATGAACTCTATCTACTTAAATATTTTAATATTAAAACTAAGTCATTTAGGTGACCTTATTATAAAATGTAAACCTTAATTTTCCAACACCTCCCTTAAGGTTTATATTACACAGAATACAAATTAAGAACTAAAAAACTAGATGGACTAACAACACTAGCCCATTTAGAAATATGTGGAAGTGCCTCTACTAAATCTCCTTGCTCATCTATAACACCCAAAACTATTAATGTCTATAGATGTTCTAGATGACCAATAAATATCCTTAGAACACCCCAAACTAATTGTGTCTAGTTAAATATCTTGATTGTCTAGCAATACCTATGAATCAAGATATACTCAACTATTCACAAGTACACCACTTAGAACTCTTGTGAATCGATACATACTCAACTATCAACATGAATAATAGTCTACATATGAATTGAGACATACTCAACTATCCATAATACAATAACACCAAGTAGTTGTGAATCACTTGAGACATACTCATGTATCCATAGTAATACTATTCAATACTTTAGTTGCATATTGAGACATGCTTAGCTATCTACAATAATATTCCCCCTTCTATGGATTGAAAAATACTCAACTATGTATAGATATAAAAACACAATGTTTGTGGGTCAAGGCATACTCAACTATCCACAAACCATAAAACTACCAAGCTGCACTTGGCTCCCAAAAGAGACACAAATATAGAATTTTTGCTACTCATCCAAATTGCCATATTTGAGTGGGAAGCTTGGTAGAGATGATAAGATTCATTGACCCTCTAGTGCCTCTAGCCTCCTCTTTGATTTACTTAGTCCTTATTGACTAGATGCATAATCATAATCTCTTATAGCGTAATCTTGTTAGCCTTGAAAACCTTTGTCAAGCATAATATGGATGAATTTGAAAAAACAAACATTTGTTGACATAATGAAACTATACTAATCATGTTTTCTATGCCCAAACACATGTTGTATCATATTGCTTCTAATTCTTCATTACAAACAATTTAAAAAATAATAAAATACAATACCAATTTATATACTCTAATCATTAATATTTTATAGTCATTTTCACCTTTTTAAGAAACATCAATTTAAATACATGGCTAATTATTCAAAAGACCCTCCGAAACATATATCTTTCAAGTGAAAGTAATTACAAATATGATATAGCTATCTAGTTATTCTTAATGTAATATTTTGAAGTTTTTCCTTTCTTAATAGATTATGAGCATTTGTGCTCACTTCAATATAGATAAGACTCTTCATCTATTTGATAACACTTCTCATGATAAAACCAATTCATTTAAGAAACTAATCAAAGGATATCTAGAGAAGACCATTTTTGAATCCATTCATGAATTTGACCTTGATTTTGGTATCAATTACTAGTATCGTCTAACTACTTTCTTTTAAGAGAACCTCAGCAAGCTCAAGTTAATTTGACCTTGATTTTGGTATCTATTACCAGTATCCTCTTACTACTCTCTTTTATAGGAACCTTAGAAAGCTCAAGTATGTAAGTTTGTTTCACCCATCCACTCCCAGCTTTTAGTTTGATGCCAAGGGAAATTGCCTAACCATGTTTTGATAGAGTGCTCAGTGCTATTGTGATCTCAAGCTTTTCCTAGGGAAAGATGACCCTCTCTCACATCATGATTTCAAAGGCGAGAAGTATGTAAATGAGGTTTACGAGAGCAATGGAACAAATTGGTTTTTATTATTATATATGATAACCATTGAGTTTCTTTCATGACCACATTCTTATGCCTGTGAGGGGCATGCCCTCTCTCGACACTATTGTTGGCCCCAATCCATTTTTCTTTAATTTTGACAGATTGGATGTTCACGTGCCCACCATGGTAATTTCTCTCGACACTATTATGGAAAACAAAGCCTTAAATAGACTCCTCACTGTATATCTGATTTTGAAATTCAGATATAAAACATTTCTTCATACGTTTGTCATGGTCTTTCTCTTTCTGTCTCTTTCTCCTTTTACAAAAGATTAGTATTAACAATAATTTTTAGAATGAATATACCATATAAAAAACCACCATATCGTTTCTTTAACATTTCAGCCATTAAAGAATATCGAAATAGACAAAAACAATCAACTCGTTCAAATCTATAGTGGTACGACTGAATCTACTAAAATGAAAAAGCAATAATGCGTAGCTGAACAGGTAGTATTAAGATTGGCCAAAGAATTTTTTTATTGATGAAATCAATTTCAATGAGATGTACAAAAGTTTCGGCCTCCCGGATTCAAACCATTTAAACAATACCTATCATTCTGTACAATGAAGAGATAAGAATCCAACCAGTCACAAGATTTTCTAGTGGGAATCTTAGGGCCTCGATTTGATGGCTGCATGGTCATTTTTTACTGTAAAATACAATCAACAGTTTAAGAAATATTGTATTGTATGAAGGGAAGATTTCATATAGATCATTAGAATTTTTATAAAATTATTTATATATTTATGTTTAATGTATTTTTAAAATTTACTGTTTATGGAATTGTTGGAATCGATCATATCTTTTACAAATGAAACATAATAGATCGACTTTTCATAAAGAAATCTTGAACTGTTAGATGTAGGAATATCATCAGAGATTCGCACATAAATTTGATGAAGTACTTACTATTAGTACTACTTCTTGACTTACAGCTTACAAAGTTTTGCAACATTGATTTGATCATTATCAAGTGAGATTGTATTATTGTTTTCCATCCGTAATGTCCCCGTTTTCAGCGTGATCTTGTTTGGAGATGTTAGCCTTTTGGGACCCTTGTGGGCTAACTGGATTGGTTAGAGGGTCAGTGGTACCTTCTGGAGAGTTCGGTCGATTTCATTTTTTGAGATCGTGGATAGGCTCATTGCAGGCCTTGGCAGTACAGGAGTTTCTTTGCTTCTGACGGCATTGAATTCTGTTGAGAATTGAGGGAGATAGGCTTACTTAAGTGATTTAAGTTAATTTTTAACTTAAAGTCTTTTTATAAAGTCAAATTGACTTTATAATTCTTATTTCACTTAAATTAAGTCTAAAGTGAATATTTTAATGTTATATCTTTTATTCACTTAAAGGAGGCGCCAAAAATCAAAATGAAGACTATGGAAAGTGACTTAAGTTTAGTTTCATAAATTTAAATGAGCTAAAGCCCTAAAATGTACGGCTTTCTTAGGTTTTCACTTCCTTTGCTTTATAAGGGATTTGGGCAATGAGAAACTCATCTTTTTGAATATTTCAACTTTGCCTTGGAGGTTTTTTCCCTTGCTTTCAGCCTGTGACCAGGTTTGCAGCAAATCCACCATTGGAGAACGAAATCTCTTCAGTGTGAGCACTTGTGAAGTTGTGAAAGATCAGCTGAATTAGTGCAGATTGAGAGAGCTTCATTTCAGAAGTTCTGCAGTGCTTCAACAGATTTTTTGTAGTGTTCTTCATCAAAAACAGAGGGTTTATTAGTTGCTGTTCTTCCTTCACCATGGCAGACTTCATGGCTGTTTGGGCACACCTTCAGAGATGGTTTTTGGTGCTTTTTGTTTGAAAGGGCGTGGCACTTGCAAGGAAGGTTTTTTTGGCTTTTTGGAGAAACGTCTTCTTTCGGAGGATCTCTCTTCATGAACTTGGGCGCCCTACCTATACTTCTCTCTGGCTTCAGTTTCAGAATAAACTTTGAAGTCTGTAACTCTCTACTCCAGTTTTTGTCAGTTCTTCACTATGCTGGTCGGATTTCTTATTTAAAAAATCTGGAGGCTTTCGGGTATGTTTGTATGTTTTAAATCCATTGTTGATGATAATAAACACCTTCTACAATTTCAGTTTGATTAAATTTGCTCAAGTTTTCATTTTGTGAGCTTTTATATGATGCGCCCCTTCTCTTCTGTCTACAAAATTTCTCTAAAAAACTAAAAAACACAAATAGACTTAAAAAAAAGACAGGGGTTTGAGCAGTGAGCTAGCAAGGCTCATCACAGTGGTATCAGAGCTCTGATCCTGCCAGCTTGTGGGATTTGAAAAAATTTATGAAGTCACACCAGGAGGGTTTTGACAAGTTCTACTCTCGTGGGGGCCCTAGAAATCAAAGAGGTGATCATAATCCTTTTCCATCATTTCCATTTGACGAACAGGAGGAGGAAATAGACTGGATAATATGGCTAACAGGGAAGGAGAAAGTTCTCATATGAACAAAGAGGATAGAGAAGCTAGAGATGTGCTAAGAGGTATGGTTGCAGGTCAAGAACAGGTAGCAAATATTCTCCAGCAACTCAGCACAAATGTAGAGAACTTAACACTTCAGAGAGGCCAGCATCCAGGGCATGATCATGAGGGCAGTATCCATGGCGCACCTCATAGACCTATTGTTCCAGCTCGCACTTTTGTGAGAGCAACATGTCCTACCTTCACCAGGAATGATACGGAGGATGAGGAAGAGGTTGAACAGGGTGGTGAGATTAATTTTACAGATAACATCATGGTTATGCATGATGAATGGGACGCATTGCCACCTAGAGTTAAGGAGCACCTTAACTTTGATAGATTCATGAGCCAGAGGAGAGAACATAACAGAAATAGGAATGACAGGAGGCCTTGGTACAAGCACAGTGATCTTAGACAGGCTACCAATAAACTCACCTTGGCGAACTATGATGGCAGTGGTAGAGTTACAGCACGTGCTTGGATCAGCAAGTTAGATACATTCTTGACTCTACGTCCCATGCCCGAGGAAGATGCTATTCGATTTGCAGCACTTCACCTTGATGGCGTAGCTCATGATTGGTGGATTCATGGCATGGCTACTCTTCACCATGATCAGATTACTTCATACCAGGAGTTCACAGATAGACTGGTAGAGAGGTTTGACAAACGTGATCCCGAGCTATTTTTCAGAGACCTAGCACAGCTGAAACAGCTAGGTAGTTTGGAGTCATATATTGGGGAGTTTCAGAGATTGTCAGTTATGGTTACAGGCATTTCTGAGAGGAGGCTGATCATACTCTTCATTGAGGGACTTTTCGAGCCTATGAAAGGATGGATCAAGGCATTTGATCCCCCTACATTACAGGAAACGATGAGGAAAGCTCGTAGCATGGAACTTACAGCTTCATGTGGTAAGTTCACTTCAAATGCAGAAGCATCTTCATCCTATAGTGATGGCAAATCAGAACCTAAGGAATCAGAAAAGATTGATGAAAAGAGGAAGTTTACAGCTCCTTTGGACCAAGAAACAATAAATGATTTACGTAGAAGGAAGCTATGTTTCTATTGCAAAGCTCCTTATGACCAAAACCACCATTGTCCTCTTAGGCCTAAGGGTGCAAATAGACAAATGGAGTGGTTCTATGAGGGTGATGAGTTTGCTGATTTAACGGACCAGCAAGCTGGTATTAAGGATGGGAGTATGCATTCTATCATTCTCATCCATGAAAAAAGTGAGAAGATTGAACAGGAAATCCTAGAGGAGTATGAGATAAATCAGGAGGATTATCTTTTTGCTTCTAGTTCCGTGGGGACAGAGGTATGTGTTTGGGATCAAAACAGATATGGGGCTCAATTTGTAAACAATTCTCTTTATGAGGCGGATGCTACTTTCTCTTGTGATAATCTGCTCTTTGATGCGGAAGTTGATCCTTTACTTAGTGGAGCAGCCACTAGTGTTTTGTATACACATGATGGAGGAGACATTTTACAATGGCATGATGTCATTACGGATTTGTTTGAGGACAGCAGCTTAATGCCTCATCATTCTCATGAAATGGGAGCTTGTAATCATGAGCAAGCCAATGAGATGATATTCTCCTTTGATGGAAGCCCTACATCCATTGGTGGACATGAAGATATCAAGCATAAGAAGACTGATTTTGTGTACTTTGGCATTGAAAAGATTAGAAGGTCTGAAATGCTGAATGAAGAGTGGTTGAGGAAGGCCAAGGAGGCTAGGTTAGTTGCTGCAAATGCAAAACAACGTCTTCAAGGGGTGAAGGAAAAAGTCGATCACCTAAACATAGCAAGACATAAAAGGATAGATAACCTTAAGAGGCTTTTAACTCAAAGAGAGGATGGATATGGATATGTACCTTGTTCTAATAATGATTCACCATGTGAGGTTGAAATTGTTCAAAGTTTGGAAACTCATTCTTCTAGGGGTTGCATATGGGATGACGATGATCCAGTTTCTCTTCCTAGAGTAGATGGTATTCCGTATGATGGTCTTCTCTTCGAGTTAGATATTACTCACGATCTGGCAGCTATCTACTTGTTGCTTGGTGATTTAATCTTCTTAGACTCTTCATTGATCGATGGTTGTCCTACTTGGAGTTGGCATGATTTGCAGAGTTGGGATTTAGGAGCTACATTGCTAGATGGTTGGTACCATTGGTTGACAGGATATGATGACATCATGGGTTCCAGCTATAGACAAAGATGTTGTGTTGCGGATGCTTCCCGATATTCTTATTTTATTATGATGGATGGATGTGAGTACCGTTTATATTGGGATCCAAGTGGCGACATGATTGGTACTGTGTTTTGGATGAGTTCCATGCATTGGCTTCACCACTTTTGGCATGGTGAAGTTGAGATCAGTGTTGAGCAGCGGAGGACAGTTGATGACAGTAGGGACATTTCACGGCACTATCCTTGGGATCCTGGTGGAGTGGTTGATCCTTTGCTGTTGAGATTGCTTGCGGACAAGCAATTTCAGGGAGGGCGGACTGTAATGTCCCCGTTTTCAGCGTGATCTTGTTTGGAGATGGTTAGCCTTTTTTGGGACCCTTGTGGGCTAACTGGATTGGTTAGAGGGTCAGTGGTACCTTCTGGAGAGTTCGGTCGATTTCATTTTTGAGATCGTGGATAGGCTCATTGCAGGCCTTGGCAGTACAGGAGTTTCTTTGCTTCTGACGGCATTGAATTCTGTTGAGAATTGAGGGAGATAGGCTTACTTAAGTGATTTAAGTTAATTTTTAACTTAAAGTCTTTTTATAAAGTCAAATTGACTTTATAATTCTTATTTCACTTAAATTAAGTCTAAAGTGAATATTTTAATGTTATATCTTTTATTCACTTAAAGGAGGCGCCAAAAATCAAAAAGAAGACTATGGAAAGTGACTTAAGTTTAGTTTCATAAATTTAAATGAGCTAAAGCCCTAAAATGTACGGCCTTCTTAGGGTTTCACTTCTTTGCTTTATAAGGGATTTGGGCAATGAGAAACTCATCTTTTTGAATATTTCAACTTTGCCTTGGAGGTTTTTTCCCTTGCTTTCAGCCTGTGATCAGGTTTGCAGCAAATCCACCATTGGAGAACGAAATCTCTTCAGTGTGAGCACTTGTGAAGTTGTGAAAGATCAGCTGAATTAGTGCAGATTGAGAGAGCTTCATTTCAGAAGTTCTGCAGTGCTTCAACAGATTTTTGTAGTGTTCTTCATCAAAAACAGAGGGTTTATTAGTTGTTGTTCTTCCTTCACCATGGCAGACTTCATGGCTGTTTGGGCACACCTTCAGAGAGGGTTTTTGGTGCTTTTTGTTTGAAAGGGCGTGGCACTTGCAAGGAAGGTTTTTTTGGCTTTTGGAGAAACGTCTTCTTTCTGAGGATCTCTCTTCATGAACTTGGGCGCCCTAGCTATACTTCTCTCTAGCTTCAGTTTCAAAATAAACTTTGCAATCTGTAACTCTACTCCAGTTTTCGTCAGTTCTTCACTATGCTGGTCGGATTTCTTATTTAAAAAATCTGGAGGCTTTCGGGTATGTTTGTATGTTTTAAATCCATTGTTGATGATAATAAACACCTTCTACAATTTCAGTTTGATTAAATTTGCTCAAGTTTTCATTCTGTGAGCTTTTATATGATGTGCCCCTTCTCTTCTGTGTACAAAATTTCTCTAAAAAACTAAAAAAACACAAATAGACTTAAGAAAAAGCATTGTGGGTTTGAGCAGTTGATTAGGCAAGGCTCATCACACCATCTTCAATACAAATGAGAATGCAATATTAAAAGTTTCAACACTATTTTCAGTAGTTGGAATTGAAATATTAGAAATTCAACATCATTTTCATCCTTTATGAATGTCTAAATAGGGGAAGGGTACCATTAGTCATTATAGCTAACTTCGTGCACCCTAAACTTCTAAATTGTATGTTACATTTTGATAAATTTTTTGGGTTTCTTTGTATGTGACTTAAGAGCTTTTAGCTGTTGTTTTGGCTTTTGGGTATTTACAATGAACAAGAGAGGATTCATTATGTACACAAAGGTTAGAAAATTGTCGTTTCAAGTTGATGTCTCATACATATTCTCTAGTACTTTCATAACCATTTGGTTTGACCACCACAAAATTTGTACAATTGATCCAATACATATGCGCAAATGCCCCAATAATCCTACACTATTGTACCAATAAAGTTGCACAACTCCTCGAGTCAAATAATTTTTTTTGTAACTACTACATATAAAGTGGACAACTATTGGTACATTTGAAATTTTTTAGTTGACTTTTAATTAATATGTATTAGTGAATGATTACAACACAAAAAAATAACTTGATTTGAAATGCTTTTATTTATGGAAGGAAACTCCAAAAAATGAATATGGTAATATATTGCTCACATAACAAACAACCAACAAAAAATTTAATGCACCTTCAACAAAATTTGTTACAAACCACATCCTTAGCTACAATCATATTTTACTTTAAGTCAAATTCACCTACTCATACAAATGATTAAAACTCTTTATTTATTGTGGTCTATATAAACACATTTGGAATATGTATATTATATGCTTGCTCTCTTGGACAAAGCTTTTAGGAAGATTAGGAATCACTTCATCCAATTTTATTATACTTCATCCGTCTTTTGTGGTTTTAAATGTGAAGCTCTTACATCATGTTAAAAATTAAAAGTACAAATATTATAAAAAAAAAATCATTTTTCTATCATGAATAAAATCAAAATAAAAAAAAATAATTATTTACTTAGAAGTTTTTCAATATATCATTCAATCCTTATAAACATTACATTAATCTCATACAACCTTATCAATTTAGACATAACTTCCAACTACTCCCAACTAATTAAATATTTTGACAATAACAAAACATTTTAACACTAATACTAAATCACTAAGATAATTTATTACAGAATATACCCTTCTCTTTAATATTTACTTTTCCTACATTTTTCTTCCACAAAAACTTTACTATAACCAATCCCATCGCCAAAGGAAAGATTCCATAAAATTGCTGGTTATAGGAATCTGGGCAACGAAAATGGGTATCAGAGCTTGAAAGAAGTGGGTAGGCGATAGGGGACATGAGTATCGAGCGCTTCCACAACCCCAGGAAAGGTAGCCAACCTGAAGCCACGGTAGACATCCCTGTTCCATCCCCTGGCAGCCAGCTTCTCTGCCTCCTTAATCGCCGCCTCCAAAGTCCCCGCCGAGTCCTGGAAAACGCCGTCGAAAATCCCTCTGTCCAAGGCCATCTGCGCGCTCAGCTTGCTGGCGCCCATCACCACGTCGCGCAGGGCTGCAGGCTGCAGCTTGCTGCGAAGCATTACCAGAATATTATTGGGGATGTGCAAGCCAAGATCGAGCTCACACATGTAGAGCTCGGAGCTCCCCTGCGTCATGAAGCGGTAATCGTGCGCCAGCGCTAGCATGAAGGCGCTTGCCACAGCGTCGCCGCAGATAGCTGCCACGGTGGGGACTTCCAGTCTCATGAAGGCTGCGAACATGTTCTCTAATTTCTCGATGGCTATGTCAAAATGGTCGTCCGGGCTCTCTGCGATCCATCCCAGGTCGAGGCCGCTGGAGAAGTATTTGCCTGTGTTGGTGGTTACCAGAGCTGCCGCGTCAGGGGATTGTTCCACCAGTTTTAGGGCGTCGGAGATGGCATCAAACATGGTGGGATTGAACTTGTGCTCGTCGTCACCCACGAACGTCAAGATGTATACCTTTCCTCGCTTCTCTAGGCTGCACATTCTCACTAACTCTGCACTCCCTCACAAGGCTTTATCCCTTGGTCTCACAAACAAATCAACGCAACCGCAGGATGAACGCAGAATGATGCAAATGACCATTAATAGGTTACCTTCTATCTCGTTGGTCAATCTCGCCCACCTACACCCTCCCAGTAGGCCGCCAAAACTATTAATTATCCGTGTTTTTGACTGGAAGCTTGGGCTTATGACGTATGGTTTTAGATACTATTTGGTTAGTATGTATGGTGAACATGATTTGATGGTTATGAGTTAAGAGTTTAGAGTTATGAGTTAAGAGTGAAGTCAATTTATTGGGAAAAATAATTATTGTTTTAGGGAGCTTGTTTGGTGCAAAAATATAAGATTCTTTGTTTGTTAATGATATTTGTTAACACCATTAGCTGGGAAAAATTAAATGAATTATTGTAAATTACGAAGTTTATTTGGTGAAAAAATATAAGATTGTTGGTTAATGATATTTATCCATGTTGTCTTGCTTTGTTTCCTATATGAATTAAGCGGGCTCTTTATTTGAACTAAGCGGACTAACTTCAACCAACGACGATTGACATTCCCTGAGTATAGTGCAAGACGATAGAAATGTTGGCTGTTGTTGGATCTTTCACTATTATTATTTTATGTTTACATTTTTTGTTCACTAATAGCAGGAGAGAGCCTAAAGTTGCGTTTCTAGAAATAATAATAATAATGTTGTGTACAAAACTTAGAAAAGAGTATTAAAGGCACTCTCAAAAGGAGAGGACCCAACTTTCCACTTCCCATACTACTTGGTTTTTGTGTCCCTGTGCATCCAAGTCTTGGACACTTTGTACCATTTGAGATGTTGGATGGCACCTTGGATGACTTCTTAGAGGCATATCTTTCTACTCAAAAATTTGTTGAGAAAATTTCTCCATCAAAACCTTCTTCGTCCTAAGTTGAGAAGTCTGTGAATGTAATCGTAGTCTGGACACCACCCCTCAAAGGCCTAAGAGACCAGTCATTTATCTGACTTCAGTTAGCCGTTCTCCTAAGAGGATTCATTCTATTCGTGGGGTTCCTCTTATCAAGTGGTAGCCGATACTTATAATACTAGGAGGAATCAACAAAATGTTAATCAACCTTCTTCTTTACCACCTCTTCAACCAAGCCTTCCTCAAGCACCTAGACTTGCAACTAAGCAACTAGATGAGTATGATCTTATCAAGAAATTTTAAGTTACTCCCACCAATCTATGTCACTTTGGGATTTTCTTTAGACGACTCCTATTTACTAGGATATGCTTCAAGAAGCATTGTAAAACATTATTTTTCCTTCTTCCTCTAGGCCAACGAATGTTAATGCATTGATAGATCATATTTATGCATGAATTCACTAAATATTATGTTCCATCCACATGAAACCCCACCTTCAGAAATGCAAAAGCAAGTAGATTCTTTGATGATAATAATTTACATTACTAATATCAACATTAGATGTGCTCTTCTTGACACCTATTCGATGCTCAACGTATACATGTAGCATTGATTTATTGCCTAAAATTAAAGTTGATTCAACTTCCCTTGTTTCTTCTTCCTTATATATTTGTGGGTTTGATAATATCAATCAACAAGCCTTAGGCACAATAATATTTTAAGGTTGGGACCATTACTATACCCACCCTGGTATATGTTATGCTAAGACCATTACCATATAATCTTCTCTTAGGAAGGCCATGGATTCATGTTTTAGGAGCAGTTACTTCTACTCTACACTGTTCTATGTAGTTTTTTGCTAATAGTGAGGTGATCACAATCAAGGCTAACCCTAATATTGTACACTTATGTGAGATGGAAGCTACTAGTCAAATTTATATTGCACCTACTCTTAATTTTTTTATCCCTTCATTATCTTCCAATGCGCTAACATCTACTCCAACAATACCTATTGTTAGCAAATGGATTAGCCTTTATTAAAAAATATTATGACAACAACTCTGTAGCCCATAATATAAAGACCAATATTACTAACAACTCTAGAAAGACCACAATTGCATTTGTGACTTTCCTTTGAATTTTAGAGGTACAACTCCCTCGTATGTTTTAATTAGTTTTGGGTATGCTTTTAACCAAAAAAAGGAAAAGGAAAGAAAACACTAATCCATAAATATGAAACTAGTGTGACATACTTCAAGAAACCATTAATATTGAAGCCCAAAGACTCAGGAGATAAGGGCTGCTAAATAGAATATCAAATAATTGATATGATCACAAACCAATGAATAAAGCATGAGAAAATATCCCACATAGAGATAAATCTACACTATCATCTTTAGCCAACAAACTACTTTGATAAATGCTATACTCATAACTCATAACTCAAAGATTAAGAGCAATCTAAAATCATAGTTCAATTATAAAAATGTTCCTTCCTTTCTCAATTACATCATAGTGCACCTAAAGAAAATTCAAACCTTTATAGTCATTTTTATTAGACTTATAAGAAAACCCCAATCTACAGATCTTAACGGCTACAGTAACAATTTTCAAGTAGAGTGGTGGTTTCTTGCCAGCTATTTTCCCACCCAAGAAGGCCAATAGATGAAGGATATTAATGATTAAGAATAATCATCATTACCATGCCTCTTCAATAGGGTTTTGATAGTCAACTAAAATGTTTCTCTCTCACCAACTTGCCTCATGGATTTTTGTACTTGCAAATGGTGCAATTTCTAGAGGCTGTATTAAATGAAAATGCATATCCTCATAATTCTACATGCACGAATTGTCTTGGCGGAGGAGCAACTTGAAAATTTGAATAAAACTTTGTCACATCAACATTTAATCTTTGATCCACATCATTGCAGGTTTTTGTTCACCAAGTCTTAAGGAAATCCAACTCAGATATGCGGTATCAAGTCATAATAACTTGACCATAATAACCCTGGACACAATAACCCCGTCATAATAACCCAAGGAAAAAATAACCTAGGGTCATGATAACCCATGGACAAAATAACCCATGGTCAAAATAACCCATGGAAAAAATAACCCATGTAATTTATAAATTTTGTTTTCCTTTCTCTATATTCTTACGGGGATATTCTGTCCCTGGGTTATTCTGCCATGGGTTATTTTGGCTTGGGTTATTATGAACCTAGGTTATTTTGTCCTTGGGTTATTGTGACTGGGTTATTTTGTCCAAGGTTATTTTGGTCGGGTTATTATGTCCTGTAACCCAGATATGCTACCCAATTACTATAAGCTCAGTGAAAATGACCTTCATTTCATAATTAAGATTATATTCCTAGAGATGGAAAGCATTGCGAGCAATGATTCCTCCAGGAATGATTTTATTGTGATTGAGGAAGTAGAGTGTAGTCCATTCTATAGGTTACTGATGGATCAACTAAAAATATGTATTCACAGTCTAGAGTGAGGTGGAAGAAGATGCGCTACACAAGATTCTGGGGGAAGGATTCTTGAATTGCATTCATGTCCATAATTCAAAGCTTCTAGAACACTTCATATACAATGCAGTCTACACATCAAGGAGACATGATTGTGGAGTGAGTGTGTCAGTATGTTTGGTTCTACCTGACTACCTGATGAGAGTAAGAGAGTCTATTGGAGAACTAAGTCAATTTCATAGAACTAGCCTTGTGGATGATGCCATATGCATTGCCACTTCAACCTATTATGAGGTTTTAGATTTGGCGGTGAGTCTTCTTTGTGCATGGCTAGTGCAGAATGACATGGGCCTATTTTCCCACTTTGCATAGGCTCATGAGAACCTGTTTTCACCATCTCAGATTGAACGCCTTTAGGAGGTGGTGGAGAGGATACACGTTCTTATATTTGTCCTCTTTGTTTAGGAGAACCTCTTTGATGACCTCTTGTTTTGAAATGCCAATAACATTTTGTAATACTGAAAAATATGAATATAATATAATATGAAGCTTTTTGTATTATGGTGTTGTGTTCTTCTTTTCATCTAAGCATTTTCCCATTTCAATTTGTCACTACATCTGTTTATGTTAATTTCTTGCATATTTGTGTTTTCACGGTTGCACTTGCTCAATCAAACATTTTTCTTGCACTATTGCCACTCATTGATGAAAGTTCTAAAAAGACCTTTGAAATCCTATACACTTAAAAAAACTTTGCATTTCACCAGTTTCATTTTCTCTTCAGATATGACACATATATAATTAGTAGAAGAAAAGGTTCATGAAACCCTATCGGATAATGACAATGGTTTCCAAACCTATTGAGAATCTTGACTGCACAAAATTTTCCCCTATCACTCTTTAACTTTCACTCACTGGCAGAATTATTGAAAAGTTATAAAACTTTTAGTACAAACCAACAACTTTTTGAAAATTTAGACTTAAGAATTTTTCTTATGAAGCTTTCGACATTTAAGAAGGTTATAAAAACTTCATAGAAGATCGAAAATGCAAAAATACAAGGGACAAAAGATAAGACTCAAGATTTCATAAAGGATGTCGGTATAAGGAGTTATAAAATCCCTAGCGGTGTCCATCGAAGTTCATAAAACTTAAGGAAATACTGACAAAGCCAATACTTAGAGAAAATTTCAAATAGAGACGAGGGTTTGGGGGTAATGACCAAAACTTGTAAGTAACAATGGCTCTATCTGGGGACAAAGACTAAAAGGATGTACAACCAAGAACTCAGTAATACATTTCAAAAAGCTAGTGTCTTATCCATGGGGCACAAAGTCATGAAAGAGAGAAGAAACCAAACCAAAATAAACCAGAGAAAAAAAATGGAAACAAATGCAAACCAAAAAAAACACACTAAAATTGAGACTATGTACGTGTGGTAGGATAAATCCTACCAAAAGAGAAATAAAGCTCCTTATACAAAACTGTTAACTAGTTGAGAGAAGAATGAACCAGACCTAAGAAAATCCAGTTTTCTCATGCAACTTATGGAGGGTGGTAGAGAATAGATTTCCCGATAAAGCTCTGAATCCATTGAAGAAAGCCTTACCAACAACTACGCTTCCAAACAACCACTTCTCATCATAAAATTCTTCTTTCTAAGAAAGGGAACCTTGTACCATGCTATCCATGTCACATGTTGCCTCTTACAAAGGTTTAAATTTCTATACAAACTCTTCTTCATAGGTGGGATTCTGATCCTCCCTTGTTGACTGGTATGAATTAATAGATTGCCCCTCTTTACTAGTCTCTTCCTGTGCAACCATAACAACAACATTTTCTAGTTCGTTAATTAGCCTGACACAATTATCTTGATCATTTAAGTCGCGTGTGTTCTTTTCTTTCATCAATTCACAATTCCTTATCCCATCAACTCTCATACAACAAAAAACCTCATTTTTTGCATCACCATGGGGGAAAAATTCAAACTTTCAAACAAGGGATTACTCTTATTTCATAAGATTCATAAAAAATAAACAAGGGATTTGAATTTTTACTCTACTTTATTTAAATTTCCTCCTCATCATGTAGATTACCCTCATAACACCATTCTTGGGCAAGAGTATTACCCCACTCTTCCAAATTAGACTGTAAACTAGTGGATTGTCATATACCTATAAATCCTACGGTAACTTCATCCTCAATAAGATGCTCATCATCTTCTCTATTCATTCTATTTGAGGATTCAATATTAGTACTTCCAAAAATAAAAACCTCATATTCAAGACTACATAGAGAATATGATAACTGGTATCTCTCATAAGAATCATGGGTATCCATATTAAAAATAGGAGTGCTAGGAAAAATAAAGTGCATAGCAGAACCGTGTCTTACCTAAGGAGAAAAATCTTCCTCTTCACTTGATGAACTAGGATCCTCTTCTATACCAATGGAATCCAGGATGTATAGTTGAGCATTCCAGGTTTGGTCTTCATTTTCCTTGCTCATTTCAAAAGTGGTTAGATTTATGTTCTCAGTGATTGGACAAGATTGTTGAGAATTCAAAAGTCCACATTTTGATGTTTTCAGGATGAAGGTAGATTCTTTAACATAAACTCATTTCCATACCCCAAAAAATATTAATTTGTCCTCAATGTTCACCACCTCTGATTGAGCTTGTTCAATTCCACAACTTTATCCCTCTTTAAAATGAGTTGGACTTCACAATGTAAAGCATACATAAAATTTGGAATTCAATTAACTTAGTGTTGACGACAATTGCACTTGTAGAAAATAGGGAGAATAAATTATTCACAGACGAGACCGCAAATAGCCTAACCTTCTTGACAGATATGGAACAAAGACAACCTAAAGGGGAATTTTACATTCATAGTTAAAAGATTGGCTTTCATTCAATCCCAAGTCTCCGATTACTAGGTCATGGTTGCACTAGGGTTGCTCTTTAGTAATGATGTGATATTGCTATTAATCTCAAAGGGACTATGGTTGTTCTTTGAATATTTTAGATATACACTCCAAATTGGGACAATGGGTTCAAACATCATGAAACCAAATGATTTGTCATAATATTTCATGAATATCACAAATTATTTTCTATCACTTAAGTAGATTTAGCATTAAGAATTCAACAATTTTATGGAAAAAAAAATATTTTCAACAAAATTACTTCCATTCATTTAAATTTTAGAACATTTTCAAATATTAAAACATCTATTATAAAACAAAGTATTAAAAATATTGAAAAAAAAAGTTTCTCCCAGTTATTCTCCATGGATGCCCCAAAGAATTAATTAAAATAGAGCAAATTTCTTTATACTTCACCAGATTGCTTCACAACTACATATAAAACAATGCGAACTTTTAAAGAGAGGGGTTTCATTTCTGGACACCGAGTAGGTTCTATATGCACCCTTAAATAGTGTAGCATACAATCTTGCTCGACCGAACTAACAAAACTAGCTATAAAAGATACTGAAATAGGTAGCTATCTAACATGCTCTGATATTAATTAATGTCTACGTGCATACAAATTTTTATGCTGGAATGGTTCAAAAAACATGAAAAAAGAACATAACTTAAAAGTTTATGCTCCTCTGACATCCAAATTTTTTTAACTTAAAATAAAAATGAGGGAGGAGATGGCCTTTTATGAAAATAAGGCCCCAAAAGTTCAACTTAAAAGCTTATCCATAGAATCAAAAATAAAAAATTAAAATGTGGCACGTGGCATCTTCCATCTGACATCAAGAATATTCTAGAATAAATCAAGGCTTTGACTTCATCCGTAACAACACTTTTCTTCATACTCCAACATGATGACTATACATTTTTCAAGGCTATCAGCTTCTTTCCAAAAACACCGTAATAAGTAACATCTACCGAGACTTGGATCAACCTGCAAACTCAAAATTTAAACAAAATAAAATTCATCACACTTTCAATATCCAATGTTCGGTTCTTTCACTTCTTTCATGACTCAAGCTCCGAGATTCTTCCTTCGCTTTTCTTCAATTGGTACTCTAGGAAAGCATTTAATACTTGATGCATACGTTCCTTTGAAATCCCTTGTATTGATTTCGTAGTGAGCTTGAACCTAATATACTCTTCAATTACTTGGAGTATTTAATATCATTCGTTTGTACTTTGTCTCTTCATACATGGCTATAACATTTCTACACTGTATAATCTCGTCAATGACCTCTCACATCAACAATTGAAAAAGATCTATATTTATTCTTTCTATCCATTCCTTGAAGACTTTAGCTTCTTTTCCTTCCTATCCTAGTGTTTGAGGATCAAAACCTTGACGTGTTAGTACTTCAATAAATTCTTGATTTTCACTAATCAATTTTCTGCACTCGACAGTGACTTTTTCAAATGCTTCAATACATTGTATTAACATGTCACCTTCCCATTTCAACTGCTTCTTCCATTTTTTTGGCAATGGAATTTCATGGCCTGTTATCACATCACTCTGTATTAACTCTTGGATATTTGATTGCATGAGAATTTCAATGTTCCGCCTTTCTTCGATGACCTGCTCTTGGCAAAATCTGCATTCGTCTCCAAAAATTTTCAATTTCTCTAAATGATGGTATACTTCCTTGTATTTCCTTATTTCCTTTGTGATAAATTCTTCTCCTTGCTTCACCCAGTATTCAATCCATTCTTCAAACATACTCATTTTATGACGAACTACAACAATTGCATCTACTTGTTCTTGTGACATCATCACTAGATGTTGGGGCAATTCAACTTGTTCTCGACTAGATAAAGTTAATGACTTAATAAAATGTTCCAAGGTAGCAACCTGTTCTTTCAATTCTCTTTTCTTTTGTTTATATTTTTGTACACTGACAGTAGTAGCATTTAAATTCACTTTTATTTCCTCTAACTCTTATTGCCACGATGAGTGTCCAAGGTTAATACTTGTTATCTTATACTCCTTAGGAATTATTTCATGTATGTCCTTATTAGTTGTTGGAGTAGATATCTGAATAGTTCTATTTCCATTTGCATTTCTCTATATGACATGCTTTTTCTTTGCTCTATACCTAGGTTTAGGAGTACTTCTTGTATAAAATTATTAAGATTCAGAGGTAATACTTCTACTTCCATTGGAGAAGCTAATTCCTTGATTAACCAATATGGTGTATCATCATCTTGCTATACCTTTGTTTTCTTTGTCCCTGATCATGCTATATTTGTTTCAGAACTTTTTTGACTTGCCACATTTTCTAAAATGGGAATTTCTTCAATGATATCTGGCATAGATTCGGGATTGGTAGGATATGACACTGTCTCCTCTGTTCGAAGACCTATATTTTCCTGTTTATCCATATTTTTGACTTCATCTCTTTGGACATTATATTCTTTATTTATTGCTACATCAAGATTCTCTTTATTTTCAATTTAATCTCTTGCAAACTGTATAGCTTCTTTTGCAACTTCAATTTCAATTTCAGTTTGAACATGGCCTTTCTCTGATTCTTCAAAGACCTATCAATGTTCATCAATATTTGGCACATTCCCAAGTGAAGGCTGGGAATCAAGAGTGTCCTCAACAACTCTTTCATCAATAGGATCCTGCTCTGCAGTCTCCCCTATTTCCATTTCAAGTAAGCTAGGGTTTCCTACCTCTGAGGTGAGTTTTCCTTAAATAAACTCTTCTTCTTCAACATTTATGGGGTTACAACCTGTATCCTGAATTTCTTCTATCACTACATGTACCATGGGTTTGTCTTTAGACTTATTTTCTTCACTTTCTCCCACATAACACCCCATTTGTCCACCTGTTCTTTAATTCTAGCTTTATCTTCTTCAAAAATTTCCTCTAAAGCTACAAGAGTCCCTCCCAGTTCTTGTTACATACTAGCCATGTTAACAAAAGGGGGAGAGGTAAACAATGTTGTATCCCTTTGAGATGCAAACCTAGTTTGTGCACAAACATTTTCTGTTGCTCTTGTTCCTTCATCGATAAATACTCTGGTTTTTGGTTTAGTTGTAGAGGAAGATGCACCTTTAGGTCTTACTTTTGATTTATCTTTACTTGTCTCTGCATCTTTCTATTTTTCAGACATGGTTTTATGGGAACTTCTTGTTATGTAGTTTCATGGGTTCTTTCTTCAATTCGAATACCTAGAGCCACCTTACTAGTTTTTCTTTTCTTCTTGGTAGGATCTCCACTTTAAAATGCTATCTCATCTCTTTGTTTCCTCTTTTTATCTTTTCAGAAGATGGGCTCAATTCCTCTTTCTCTTAAAACTTTGCAAAAATAATTAATCCAGTGTTGAGTATGCCATAAGAGTAGATTGGTGAATTCATCAATTGATGTCATATCTTCATCATCAACACCTAGGTTTGAAATGGGTTCATCATATGCCCTATCATCATTGTAAAATTGATTTAACACCTGGCCATCATCTTCTTCCAACTGATCTGGGATGTCATAAATCTTGAGCATCCAAGCAAATCTTAGAGTCATTCTTTCATATTTTCTTATTCTTACCACATGCTCATCTTCACAGTTAAGCCAATAATCTTCTAAATGGGGCACATGAGCATGAAAACCAATATCAATATCATAATACACTCTCTGGAGTGGGAACTCTTCAAAATGATATGTACTCAGTTCTTCCTCACACAAGTCAGTTACCTTAATTGCACCACTTATAATTTCCTACTGTGATGGGAAATTTAAAAGAGGCCTTTTTGCAACCATGGATATAAAGAGCCTGAGACGGTTTAAACTGTCTCACTAATTCTAGTAAAACAATTTTATCTATAGGATACCTATCCAACATGAATGGGTGTCCATCAAATCCCTCCACTCTAATATAGGAGTAAGTTGGGAATTGTATGTACCAACCTCTTGGCAAATGGCTCTTTGTGCTTCCAGGGATAATCTTTTAGCTTTATCACCTTCCATTGTTCTAACCAATTTCATGGAGAACAAATCATTAACTTTCCTATAATCATCTTTATGCCCATGGAAAATGATTTGGGGTAGATGTGCATATATCAAACTGTTACCAACCTTTGTGTCGAGAGTACCAATCTGTTTCAACCCTTATTTACTGGCCCTCATAGCACATGAGTAAATAACATACGATGAAAAATAGAAGCATCTGGTCTTGGGAAATGTAGTAATCTATTCATGTAGTTTGTCACTTGTCAACTTTCCCCAATGCAATTCCACAGGACCATCCATCATTCGGCATATTATAAAAAACATATAGGGTTCAAATTGTCTTGCATCTCTTAAACCATCTACTCTACTCAGCAAAGTTATAATATCTTGCATATCTTGTTTAAACATAGACCTCTGAATTACCTTGGTTTGTTGTGTAATTAGCTGTTGGAACCATTGAGTGCTCATAATTTCTCTATTACGCTCTTCAACGCTCTGATATGTTTTGGCCTTAGCCTTTATGTCAACATTGAACATCTGTGTGTAAATGGGGTGACCAAATGTCTATATGATTCCTTTCTATGATAGGTTTGTGTAAATTCTCCCTTCTTTCTCTACAATCCTCTTGGTTGGGTTGTAATGATTTATACATTGCATAACTAATTCAAGAGCTTCCATTGCTAGCAGAAACCCTCCTGTAGGAAGTAACCATTTGCCACAATATTCTTGGTACATTGAGAAGCATTCTCTTTTAATAGCAATGAATGGATTTCAATGTCAGAAGACCATCCCATATGAGTGTCTGTAACCACTGCGTTGATGGGTATGACTTGTGAATTGCAATACTTAAATTCATCTTCTTCCCTTGCGTCAGAGGTGCTCATTTTGTATAATATGTTCTACAATTTTTAGAATATGTGTCTTGTGTGCAAGTTAGGGTTAAATTCAACCAAAACTTACATTTTATAAAAAATTTCAATTAATTTCCAATTAAATTTAAAAAATTAGAGAATGATCAACATTTCAATTTATGAATGGAAATACCATTATCACAGTTTTTCAACTTGAGAAACATTCAACAAAGTATCAATTGTTCGAAACATACCTGGCTCTAATTTATAATAATGGCGATATTTTAGAATGCAACTTCAAAACCCTTGGTAGCTGCGTCTTGGTTTCTCAAAATTTACCTTTCTTTGCGTGCCAATGTTGTTTCATTTATTCAATGTCCTCAAATTTGCAATATGACCCGAAGTGGAGTGTTGCAAAAGCAATTGCATGCTTGAGGTAATTCCAAGTACATAGGTAGTTCACCACCTTCATTAATTACATGTTATTTTGCATTAATTCCTAGAATAAAGGCGCAATCATTAGGAATTATGGTTCAAATCATGAACACCTAGATTTTTGCACTGGCTCGTTATTTGAGAAGAAAGACAGTGCAGTGATTATACATGGAAATCAGATGTCACAATGGTTCTTTTGAAAGGTATATGTCATTAAAGATTTTTGGTATTATTTTTGAAAAGAACAAAAAAACACCAGGATTCGGGAAATACCCTCTAAAGAAAGAGAAAATCGGAATGAGAGGAAAGACCAGAAGTCAAGTCTAAAAGATAGATTAAAAAATTTCAAAGAAGACTCTCCGGTTCCTGACTTTTAAGGAAAGGAAAGAATAAAATACTAGACTCTAGTACAAAGGAAATTATTGGGATTGACAGCCCTAGTTGATGAAATACCAGGCAAAAATTGAATTGTATGAAGATACAAATTCCCTTAGTGCACACACAGGATTCTGGGACTTTGACTTTCGGTAACATACTAAACATTGTGAGCGGACCAAAATGCCAAATCTGGGAAGCAAAAGGATATAACAACAAAGAGGCCAAGTGAAAATGAAATAGAAAATTAGCAACCACTCGAGCAACAAAACAACAACAAAGAGAGCGAAAGCAAAAGAGTGAAGGAAAAAAGGAAAAAAAAAGGAGTCTTTATTTTTCCAAGAGGCGAAAATGGGGCGTGTTGTGAGACCACACAACAACTAGCAACCAACAAAACAAAACAAAACAATAGAAAGTCAATTCTAGGTCTAACATCAATGTTCCAACTTTCTTTGCTATTCTAATTATAAATCATAAGATCCTTATTTCACATTCAAATTTCACTTCAATTATCATGCAAGATTGAGTATTACTGAGCTCACGTGTGTGCAATTGATTATTTCTGCCACAGTAAACTTAGAAATAACAACTATTTGCATTAATCTACATAATACGATAATTCCTTTTAAGCCGACTGGGGATAGAACATTGCTACCAGTCAGGCGTCCATAGCCCCGACAAGGTTATCTCTGTAATTCCCCCCAAACATAGCTCTACTGCCGTTCAGGTGTCTATAGCCCCGATAGAGTTATTTGGATGGCCTAATGAGTTGATATATATATTTTTTAGATATAACAATGATAGCTCATTTTTCACTTTTGATATTTTAATGATAGCTCTTCTATCAACTTGCAAGAAATGAAGCCCACTATTAGGTTGGGAATTATAGTGGTAGCAAAGGTAGTCTTTTGATTTTTCAATTAATGCAAACAACTGCTATCCCAAATTTTAGTAGAATGATTTAAATGTATTCATTTGTAGCTCAAAATCAACTGAATGATTCATTCTAACCAGAGTATAAATAATCTGAACAATTCTCAAACAATTTATAAATGGAAAACTATTTCCGATCAAAATATAGACTAAAGTTTTGGAGTTGACATTCTATTGACTTGTAGACCTTCGAAGGTTTCCAATTACTGTAAAGTTAGATGACACAACACCTAAAAAAGAAAAAAAAAGAAAAACAAAAGCAACAAATGACTATTTACAAAAGAAAAACTATTTACAAAAAACTATTTACTTATGACTGGAAATAATGCTTTAGGAACTACCCATTGACAGGGAATGGGATATCTTCACCAGTCAAAGACTTCAATCTATAAGTATTGTCACCAAAAATTTTAGAAATTTGGTATGGGCCTATCCATAATTTGTCAAACTTACCATGTTAATCTTTAAATTCATGAGCTTTGTTCCAATACAAGACCAAATCAGTTATTCTAAAAGTCTTTAATCTAGCTCGTTTATCAAACCATCTTTTTACCACAGATTGATGCTTAACAAAGTGATCTATAGCTCGAGTACGTTTCTCATCTAAATTTATCAATTGTAACAATCAGGCTTTTTTTTGGTCATCTAATCCAATATATTCTTGTGCAAACTGCCAAGTAGGGATTTTTAAGTTTATTGGTAGTATAGGATCTACCCCATAGACTAAATGAATGATAAGGAGAATTCCCTAATGTAGATTTCATCCTAGTACAGTCTACCCAAAGGGTGAATTTTAACAAAGAATGCCATTCCCTAGGGTTATTTTTAATTAGTTTTCTAATTATATCCAAGAGGTTTTTATTTGATGATCCAGCTAATCCTTTTCCCTGTGGATAATAGTTAGATGCAAATTTTAGTGTTATGCCATATTCAATGCCCAATTAGAAAATTTCAATGAAGCAAAAGTAGGGCCATTATCACATACGAATGCATATGACATTCCAAACCTAGTGATAATGTTCTCTTCCAAGAATTTGATGACCACATCTGTAGTGCATTACTTGCTAGGACATGCCTTTGTCCATCTAGTACAATAATCTGTAGCAGTCAATATAAATCTATGACCAATGAAAGATGGAGAATTGATGGTTCCAATTAATTCTAGTCCCCATTACAAAAAGGGATGCATTTCCATCACCGACTGTAATGGTTGAGCATTGAATCTTCCTTTATCTGATGTTGTTTGACATGTATAACAATGTTTGATGTTTTCGTAGGTATCTTTACATTTTTTTGGCCAGTAATAACCAGCTCTCAAAATGAGGTGTACAGTAGGTAGGGGCACTCCATGAGTTTTTCCAAATTTATCACGTAATTCCTACAACACTTTATCAACTTTTGTTCTATTTAAACATCTTAAATAAATTCCTTCATGATTTATTTTGAATAGAGCTCCTCCCTTAATCATGTAACTCTGTGATTTTATATTGAGGGCTCTTCTTTGATTTCTTTGCATATGATCAGGGCAAGTATGAATGACCAAATAGTGCCAAATGTATGAATACCAACCCTATTGATCTTTCACATTCAAAGTGTATTGTTGACTTGAAATTTGTGGTTCTATTTCTACAATAGATTTAACCAAAGCTTGTCCCTGGACCAACCTCATGGGTATAATTTCTAAATCATATTCTTATAAAATGGTGACCCATTTAGCTCTTTTTTCTTTGAGTTTGCTCTATTTTAACAACATTTTGATCGTCAAATTTGGAATAATAGCTTTGACTATACTTCTGAGGATATAATGTCTAAACTTGCGTACAACTTTGACCAAAGCAAAGGCTTGTTTCTCGAAATCTGTATATCTCAGCTCCACTTCCTTGAATGGAGCGCTCATAAAAGCAATTGGTTTTTCTTCTTTATTTTTGCCTTTCTTTGTTAATACTGGTGCTTCTATGATTGTAGTCTTTCCAGTCTTGAAGGTGATCTTGGCTTTATTCATCCACTCTATTTTAGCATCTTTCTTTAACATATCATTGAGTGGCTTCACTATTTCGATGAATCCTGTAATAAACTTTTGAAACAAATTAATCTTACCAAAATATGACTTCAATTCTTTTCTACTTCCTGGGGGCTGCAACTTGAGTAATGCACTCACTCTATTTGGGTCAATTAAAATACCGTGTTTAGAAATAATATGTCCCAATAACTTACCTTCAGTCACCCTGAAAATATTTTTTTGGATTTAATGAAACTCTATAAGTTTCACACTTTTGTAGTATCGCTATGAGATCTCAAATATGATCTCTTCTGTCTTTAGAAAATACTGTAAGGTTGTCCATGTAAATAATGGTGCATTTTCCTATCAATTCTTGAAAAGCATAGTCCATGGCTCTTTGGAATGTACCTTCGACATTTATCAATCCGAACTCACTGTCCCATGCTCTGGTCTTTGTTCTCAAGAACTCCTTGGTGACTCTTCCACCTTAACCTTTAGGTCCTATCTCAGGTATAGGCACCCCTGGTACTACTGGCCAACCCCACTATCAATATTCTTTCATACTACCAAGCCAATCTTGGTGCCTTGCCACTAACTCACCTTTGACCCTTATTTTTCGCTAAAGGCCAATTACCCTTGTGGATGTGAAAATCTGCATATAGTTAGCATTTTAAAACCAAAATAATCCTCAACATCCCTATGAGATAAAGAAACATGTTAGATATGCTAAGTAAGATATTAAAACAACAAGAAAAATCAAATAAGCATACAAACAACATGAATCAATTTCATCTCATAGTGGATTGGTGTCACATTGCTAGTGACCCTTTCCCAATCCTTGATTGATAAGCTTAGATGATAATGATAAGATGGACAAGATTAGCTCTCCATTGAAGAGAGTAACCTTGTATGAGATTGTGGATGAAAATGCTAAGATTGTGGAGTGGATGAATAAAATCAGTTCTCAGTTTAAGAGAATGACTTTGCATAAAGATTGTGAAGACCTTGCTTGAAGGATGAAGCCTCTCATTTATAGATTATCAAGTTGAAAGAATGCATATGAGAGAGCAATGTGGGACTAATATTGGACCAATGAAAGAAGGACACTTGTCATCATGTGATAGGCCAATGGATGTGCAAGATTAGGGAAATGTGCCCATGAGAGGGAGAATTTGAATTCAAATTTGAGAGTAAATGCTAAGTGGGGGACAAGAAAATGAGCAATAAATGCAATGTTGGAGGGACAAATCAACTTGCCTTTGAATTCAAAGTTGAGAGAATATTCCCCATAAATACCATGTTGATGGAAAATCTTGAATTTAATAAATCAATAAATTGATTTATATGTGCAAGTGGCTAAATCTAGAGAATGCAAGTGGGTAAGTTTAGCATTTAATCAGGATTAATTAGCTAGGATGATGATTAGGGTGTTTTGACCTTTTTGAGATAAATATTTGATTTATTTAAATCAAAAAGGATGGAAATGCATTATGATGGATGTTTGATTTATTTGATTAAAAAGGTTGATGATAATGTTTATTTGATTTTAAATAAATGACCTTAGGAAATGAGGTTATTTAATAAATGGATAAAGGTGAACCTGATTAACTGAATGAGTGGATGCACGTGAAGCCTGATTTACTTGATGAATGCATAATGCTAATTTTGCATGTCTACAACCCTCAACATTCAAGTAGGTACTTGCAGGGGTGTAAAAATGTTTTAAAAGCTTCAAAGTAACCTATTTAGGGTTCTTATTCAATCACAAGACTCCATTCCCCCATCGCTTCCACCAAACCCTCTCCTAGGGTTAGAAAAGGCTACAAGCCCTAGAGCCCCAATTAGGCCTCCTAACCCGAGAAATTGGAGAGTTTGCTCAAATTCACCAAATGACCCCAAATCTTTTTTTGACACTTGTGGTACCCTTGCCCACACCTTGAAGATTTTTTTGGGTTTGGAGCCTCCACTGTCCGTATGCTGCTCAACCCCTTACCCTACCAAAAGTAGGCTTGTTTTAAGCCAGTTTCTGACATCCTTGTGATCAGTTAGATTGTTTGCCACCTCCCGGTCTATGTTAAGCTTCCTTCTTGCTACTAAACTACTGCAAGGAATTCCACAATCTCTCCACACCCTGGTTCACCAGGAGATTGGCACCCCTGCAACTTTAGTGCTCTGCACTCATTGACTATCTGAACTGGGCACTGTCAAGCTCGCCTAGGAACAACTCTTTGCCATGGTTTCTTGACTCCTAAGGACTCCTACCTCTACATTATGTACAATCATGGATTCCAACCTCTATTTCCAAGAGCCCATACACCAGGTACAGGGGAAACACGGTCTAGAGCTCCATCTCTACTGGTTTGACAGTGAGAACAAGAACTTACAAGAAAAGAACTAACCTACCAAAAGAAAATGCTTGATCCGATACAACAAGATAACTACTGAACCAAGCAATGCTTGAAAAGGATTTTCTCTACATTCTAACTGTACAAAATTCTTATTCAAACCATTAATCTACTAATACAAAAACAGAAAAAGAAACAGGAAATGCACACTCAATAATTCTGTTTTTCTTTTTTTCCAAACTGATTACAAAATTCAATGATTCTAACCCCTTCTCCAGATCAAAATACACCTTATAAAGGTTCATCCAATGGTTACTTCATCACTTGGTTGGATATAACCACCCTATTAGGCCAAAATTGCATATTTGCAACATTTTGGCTTTATTTCCCAAATTCTAGTGATTCCTAGTGAAAACAAATTGTGTGACTCATTCAATCTACCACATGCTACTGATCAACCTTCATCCTAACAAATTCTAACACCTCTAACTCAAAATAAAATGGTCAACATGACCTTGAAGTACTAAAGTTTCAAAATTTCATGCTAGGCTTCCAAATTTGCCTAGTGCTACCTTATGTTGCCTTGGTGCTCCTGCACCATTCTCCCCCTGTCAGCCCAAACACTAAGGAATGGAAGGAGAGACAAATGATAGGTTAATACCAAACTTCTTGAACTGATCTTCTTGTACCCATGTATCTTTTGATTGATGTTTATTCTTCCACTTGATAAGGTGCTCCATGTACACCTTGTGCCTTGTAGACTTTTGTACTCTTAACTCCAAGATCTTCTCTGCCTGAGGCTTATCTTGATTAGGAAAGGATACATTGCTGATGTCCTTGAATATCTCCTTACTTTTTTGATCCACATCATTGACTGTCCCCTTATACTTGATCAAATCAGCTACATTAAACACTAGAGAGATCCTTAAATCGGTAGGTAACTCCACCTTGTATGCATTCTTACCATACTTGGCCAATATCTTGCATGGACCCACTCTTTTCATCTGCAACTTGGTTGACATTCCCTTCTGCAACCTTGATTTGTTAAGGTGGACCATGACATAGTCCCTTGCTACGAATTGCACATCTTTCCTTGACATATCTACCTTCTCCTTCAACTTTTGTGTAGCCGCTGTGACTGTATTCTTCACTTGCTCCTGAATCTCCTTCATGGTATGACTGAAGTCTTCTACATGTCCACTTCTATGTTCCATAGCTCTAAGATCTCTGAGCTCACATATGCCTCTTGGGTGCATCCCATACACAATCTCAAAAGGACTCTTCCCTGTGGTTCGGTTCACACTATCATTGTAGGCATACTCAACTTGTGAGATAACCATATTCCATGTCTATCCATAATCCTTAGTTAATCACCTTAGAAGATTACCTAGCACCTTGTTAACCACCTCTGTTTGACCATCGGTTTGAGGATGGTAAGCTGATCCAAAAGATAAATTGGTACCTAATCTGCTCCATAGAGTCTTCCAAAAGTGACTCATGAACTTTACATCTCAGTCAGAAACAATACTTAAAGGTAGTCCATGGATCCTTACCACTTCCTTGAAGAAAAGATGAGCTATGTAGCTAGCATCATGAGTAGTTTTGCAAGGGATAAAATGACTCATTTTGCTAAATCTGTCTACCACTACATAAACACTGTCAAAACCAGTCTTGGTCTTAGGAAGGCCTACCACAAAATCCATGCTCACACACTCCCATGGTCTGTTAGGAATGGTTAGAGGTTGATATAAACTAGCATTACTAGCTCCTCCCTTAGCTTTCATACACACAACACATTGTTCCACATACTTTCTAACATCTCTTGCCAACTTAGGCCAGTAATAAAATCTTTGCACTAGTTCTAAAGTCTTGTTGATGCCAAAATGTCCACTAAGACTGCCATTATGCTTTTCCTGAATCAGATTTTCCCTCATTGACCCTCCTGGAACACATAACTGATTCCCTTTAAACAATAACCCATCTTGCAAAGTATACTCATAATATTGGTTATGGAAATGGTTCTCAAAGTTAGAACATACCTTATAGACCTCTGAAAAGTCTTCATCTTCCCCATAAAGATCCTTGAAACTCTCTATGCCAATGCTCTTGATCTGTATCTCTTGCACTGTCAACAATCTCCTGCTCAATGCATCTGCTACTTTGTTTAGCTGTCCCTTCTTATGCTTGATGGTAAAGGTAAAAGCTTGGATGTATTCCATCCATTTCAAATGTCTATTACTCAACTTCTCTTGAGTGTTGATAAAACTCAGTGCCTAATTGTCAGTAAAGACTACAAAATCCTTGGGTAGAAGGTAATGCCTCCATTTCCTAAGTGACTGAACCAAAGCATAATGTTCTAAGTCATAGGTTGAATACTTCTTCTTGGCTTCATTGAACTTCTCACTAAAGAAGGCTATAGGCCTACCCTCTTGACTTAGCACTCCTACTACCACTCCACTTGCATCACATTCAATAGTGAACAATTTGTCAAAACTAGGTAACAAGATAATAGGTTGAGTTGCCACTTCTTGTTTCAGCTTCTCAAAACCTTTCTCAGCGTCTTGAGTCCACAAAAACTTAGTTTTTAGACCTCCTTTGATTGTATCTAGGACTGGTGCACATATGCCACTAAAGTTCCTTATGAATTTTCTATAAAATTGAGCCAATCCATGAAAACTTCTTACCTCTGTCCTTGTGGTTGGTGTAGGCCACTTTAGGATGGCTTCCACCTTTCTTGGATCCATCTTCAATGATCCTTTGGATGCTACAAAACCCAAATATACAAGCTCTTGCTTAAAGAACTCACACTTCTCTAGATTGATTGCCAACTTCTCCTCTTGAAACCTTCTAAGAATTAACTCCACATGTTTTAGATGCTCTTCTGCTGTCTTGCTGTATATGAGGATGTCATCAAGATACACTACCACAAATATCCCTATAAAGTCTTTAATCACTTCATTCATGAGCCTCATGAATGTGCTAGGGGCATTAGAGAGGCCAAATGGCATAACTCTCCACTCATATAACCCATCATTTGTCTTAAAAGCTATCTTCCACTCATCACCATCCTTAATTCTGATTTTATGGTATCCACTCTTGAGATCCAACTTAGTGAAGTACTGAGCTCCTCCAAGACAATCCATTAAATCTTCAATCCTAGGGATAGGGAATCTATATCTGATTGCAATTCTATTTATAGCTCTAGAGTCAGTGCATAACCTCCATTTACCTCCTTTCTTGGTTGCTAAAACCACTGGTACTGCACATGGGCTAATGCTCTTTTGAATCAATCCCTGATCCAAAAATTCTTGCACTTGCCTAGCTACCTCTAGATTCTGATCTGGTGTAAGCTTGTATGCTGCTTTGTTAGGTAATGAGGCTCCAGATATGAAGTCAATTTGATGACTTATGGCTCTCTTTGGTGGTAGAGTTGCAGGTGTACCATCACTAACTATACTCTTGTACCTTTCAAGTAACTTTTGGACTGCTTCCGGTATGACTGTCTTTTCAGTCTTGTCTTCTTCTTTAGGTTGTAACACAACCACATATCCTTCACCCCCTTGATGTAGGTTGTTAAGGAACTCCTTCCCACTACTCAACATGATGCTTGGTGTCTTTGACTATCCTTCTTCTTCTGACAGTGACTGCAACTTGAAAGTCTTCTCATCCTTCTTGAATGAGATGGTGTTCTCTTTCCCATAATGTATGGCACCTCTATCATACTGCCATGGTATTTCCAATAGTAGATGGCATGCATCCATGGGTAACACATCACAAAATAACTTGTCTTTGTATCCTCCAATGGAAAACTCCACCGTTACTTGCTCATTCACTAAAACACTTTGCCCTTTGTTTAGCCATGTGACCTTGTAAGGGTTAGTATGGGGTACCTTCTCCAATTTCAGTTTCATTACTGCCTCTTCTAAGATTATATTGTTTGTTGAACCTGAATCCACTATGACCTTGCATACTTTACCAAGTATCTTGCACCTTACTCTAAATAGAGCTCTCCTCTGTTTTGGTTCTTCCTTGATCAGTTGTTTGATCAAAACCCTACTAAACATCAGATTCTCTCCTACCTCAGATTCAATATGACTAACCTCAAATGACTGAGGACTCATAGTGTCCTCTTGTGCATAAGCCACTCTCTTCTCATTGCTTGATGAAGATGCTTTCTCCAGGCACCTATAAGTAGGATGACCTACTTGACCACAATGGTAGCATTTCATGCTTGCAAAATATGAATTGCTCCTGCTTGCTCCTCTTCCTCTGTTTAAACCTCCTTGAGGTCCTCTACCTCTGTTATATCCTCCTCTAGAAGATGTTTCTCCTTCATGCTTTGTGACTTTAGACTCTCCTTGGTTTCTTTGGTCATTGCCTCTTCCTTGGTAGCCACCTCATTGTCCTCTTTGATCTCTTTGATCTCTGGCTTTGCCTCTGCCCTTAGAAGCCTGATCTTGCTTCCTCTTGCTTCTTTCCTCAATCTTGATAGCCAATTGGTAACATTGATGTACTGTCTTAGGACTTAAAAGAGCCATCTCCTCTTGGATGTTCCACTTCAAGCCATTAAGATACCTAGCCACCTTGAGACTCTCATCCCCTGTCACATTAGACCTCATGCAAAGTTTTTGAAACTCCTTAGTGTAAGTGTTTACATCTTGGTCTCTTTTCCTTAAGCTTTGTCTCTTCTTGTGCAGCTGAATCTCACAATCATCTGGCATGTATGCTTCTTTTACTTTGGCAACCATACCCTTCCAAGTAGTTATAGGATGCTTACCTTCTTTTTCCCTCTCTGTCTGAATGAATTTCCACCATGTCAAGGTAGAACCTCTTAGTCTTGATTTGTCCACTTTCACCTTTTGTGCCTCAGTGACTCCATCACATTTAAAATGGTTTTCCATACCTTCTATCTAGTCCAGAACTGAATCAGCTTCCATTTTTCCACTAAATAGTGGTATGCCTTCAAATGCTTTTCCACTCAAGGCCTTCAATTCCTTTAAGAAAGGATCCTCTTTCAAAACAGGGTCAGGTTCAGGGGTCTTGTCTTCCTCTGCAACCTCTTCTTCCTTTGGTATTATTCCTTCTAATTGCGCACTCCTCACTGCTTGTTCAAGTTGGGCTATTCTTTCCCTCAATAGTTTATTGTCTTCCTCCTGCTCTTCAACCATCTTGGCCAGTTCTGCATTTGTCACCATGATGGAAGAATCACTAGACTCAACCTCAGACATACAATATTCTTTCCCAAATCTTTTACTTGCTCTTATACCAATCTGATAGGTCAGGGGTTGGATGAGACACTCACTGTCCCATGCTTTGGTCTTTGTTCTCAAGAACTCCTTGGTGACTCTTCCACCTTAACCTTTAGGTCCTATCTCAGGTATAGGCACCCCTGGTACTACTGGCCAACCCCACTATCAATATTCTTTCATACTACCAAGCCAATCTTGGTGCCTTGCCACTAACTCACCTTTGACCCTTATTCTTCCCTAAAGGCCAATTACCCTCAACATTCAAGTAGGTACTTGTAGGGGTGTAAAAATGTTTTAAAAGCTTCAAAGTAAACTATTTAGGGTTCTTATTCAATCACAAGACTCCATTCCCCCATTGCTTCCACCAAACCCTCTCCTAGGGTTAGAAAAGGCTACAAGCCCTTGAGCTCCAATTAGGCCTCCTAACCCGAGAAAATTGGAGAGTTTGCTCAAATTCACCAAATGACCCCAAATATTTTTTTGACACTCGTGGTACCCTTTCCCACACCTTGAAGATTTTTGGGGTTTGGAGCCTCCACTGTCTGTACGCTACTCAACCCCTTACCCTAGCAAAAGTAGGCTTGTTTTAAGCCAGTTTTTGACCTCCTTGTGATTAGTCATATTGTTTGCCACCTCCTATTTTGTGTTAAGCTTCCTTCTTGCTACCAAACCACTACAAGGCATTCCAAAATCTCTCCACACCTTGGTTCACTAGGAGATTGGCACCCCTGCAACCTTAGTGCTCTGCACTCATTGACTGTCCTAACTGGGCACTGTCAAGCTCGCCTAGGAACAGATCTTTGCCATGGTTTCTTGACTTCTAAGGACTCCTACCTCTACATTATGTACAATCATGGAGTACAACCTCTATTTCCAAGATCCCATACACCAAGTACAGGGGAAACATGGTCTAGAGCTCCATCTCTGCCGATTTGACAGTGAGAACAAGAACTTACAAGAAAAGAACTAACCTACCAAAAGAAAATGCTTGATCCGATACAACAAGATAACTACTGAACCAAGAAATGCCTGAAAAGGATTTTCTCTACATTCTAACTATACAAAATTCTTATTCAAACCATTAATTTGCTAATACAAAAACATAAAAAGAAATAAGAAATGCACACTCAATAATTCTATTTTTCTTGTTTTCCAAATTGATTACAAACTTCAATGATTCTAACCACTTCTCTAGATTGAAATCCACCTTATAACGGTTCATCCAATGGTTACTTCATCACTTGGTCATATATATCCACCCTATTAGGCCAAAATTGCATAATTGCAACATTTTGGCTTTATTTCCCAAATTCTAGTGATTCCTAGCAAAAACAAATTGTGTGACTCATTCAATCTACCACATGCTACTGATCAACCTTCATCCTAACAACTTATAACACCTCTAACTCAAAATAAAATGGTCAACATGACCTTGAAGTATTAAAGTTTCAAAATTTCATGCTAGGCTTCCAAATTTTCCTAGTGCTACCTGATGTTGCCTTGGTGCTCCTGCACCAGCGAGCCAGTTTTTAGGTTCAAATTTATGTCTCAGGGAGCTCTTTGTATGAAGATGGAAATACAATCTTTAGATGATAGCGCAACGCCTGGCATCTCTAAAGTGCACTGGCGTCCATATGGCCAGACAACAATAAAGACAAGGTCAAACCTGCTAAAATGACTAATGGGCCAATTGACTAACTAAAGAGCCAAAATGACACTAAAAAATAAACAAAGTATTCTCTAATGTTGTAAAGTAGAAATACAAGAGTGACAAGGGCAAGGAGGATCTCACTGAGAAATTCATTCGCGAGCTGATCCTTTGAAGAGCATGTACTCCTGCACACAAAAAGAGGGAAAATGTTGGGTGACTGAATAAGGGCCTACCTTAGTCAGACCCTCGTTTAGGTGTTTCCACCTCCACGGACAACCAAGGAAATGAGATAAAGAAATAGTGTAATAAAGAAAACACAAACACTACAAAGCATTACTATGTTACTCAACCAAGTGATAGAGGAGAGGAGAGGGAAGCTTACCACCTCTACCAAGAGCACTCAAGGTTGCTTAGGGAAGAAATGAGAGGAACCCTAGCCTCTGCTACAATGGTGTGGTCCCCAACGTGCTCTACCAGAGTGACAAAGTGAAGCTTTGATTGCAATGGAATGATTGGATGCTTGAAGTGATTGAGAAAGTGAATGAAAAAGTGTGAGTATGGAAGCTTGAAGTGTGCAAGAATGGAGTGAATATGAAGAAGGAAGAAAATTACCATATTCAGGTCGATCAGCTGAAGGGGGCATTACAACTTCATTTCCAATGAGAAGTGTAACGCCTTTGCAAGTTCTGCCACATGAATCTTCCAGGGATGTAAGAGCATCACACAGATGTTTGTGCATCGTGTGGGCTTCCCTGATAGAAATGCCTCCATTGATGCTCAAAATAGGAGCCAAGTGGACTGCCAACAGCGAGCTTAAGTGGAATTAATCCTCTGAAATTGGTTTTCTAAAGTGGATAAGGGAAAAAAAGGGATTTACATAGGGGATGCAAATTCACACTTATACATTTTCCCCCCACTTTAGCCAGCATGAGTACAGATGAGTTCTTGGTAAAGTAGATCAAGAAGAGAGTAGAGTTAGAAATGCATACTTGAATTATTGAGGAAGCAGTACTTGGTTTGGGGTACTCGAAGGTGTAGGAAAAGTGAAGGGCTCCATAGCTGCTCAGAACTATGAAGTTGGAAAAAACAAAGCACCTTATAGGCCTGCGGACCTACAAGGAGGCAACCCCCAAGATATCTCACATGAAGGAAGCCCCAAGGAATCACCCTACAGGTTCTTAGTCCTATAGGGAAGGTATTCTCCACAAAATAAAGCATGAAGAATACCGAAGAAAGAACCCTATAGGCTCTCAGTCCTATAGGGAAGGTATTCTCCACGAACTTAAACATGAAGGAAACCAAAAAGCACCCTACAAGTTCTATGTCTTGCAGGGGAGGTATTCTCCATGAATTCAAGCATGAAGAACATCGAAGAAGCACCCTATAGGTTCTCAGTCCTGTAGGGGAGCCACCCCCAAGATCTCTCACATGGAGGAAGCTCAAAGGAAAGCACCCTACAAGTTCTCGGTCTTGTAGGGAGGTATCCCCCAAGATCTCTCGCATGAAGGAACCTAAGAAAGCGAACTCCGTAGAGTCAGGAAGTGGTGACATGTCTACCTGAAAATAGAACATGTCAAAAGCGGCCAGTCACGTAGACCATCAATAAGAATTTTTTTTAAAGGGGTCCCTTGGGAACCCTTCAAATGGAGAGGGGTCCACTCAAGGGACACACTGTTTGAAAAGTAAGGTCTAGTCAGGCTGCCCCCAAGCTAGACGTGAAAGGGAAAATGGAATGAGTCTAGTCGGGCTACCCCCAAGCTAGACGTGAAAGGATTCCATTCGGAATAGAGGATTTGAAAGAAGGGTCCCTTAGGGACCCACCATGAGGAAGAAGGGGGTCCACTCAAGAGACTCACAATTCAAAGCAGTTGTTCATCTTAGAGCGATTCGTCATCAAGGAATCCTTTTTAAAGATGCTCACTTCATCAAGAAATTCAAAAGGAAGGACAGGCCCCCACACGAGGGGTAGTAAAAACAATTTCCACTTTGAAGGAAGGCCCTCAAGCCCTTTCTTTATGAACTCGTGATGAAGGAAACACGTTCTATTAAGGTTTCATGGCGAGAATACGATTCTAAGGAAAAATTTGTGAAGACTTTCAAGAAAATATTCATTGGCAACGAATTTGTTTTCTGAAAATTGAAGTGTTGAAGAAGAGCGTTGTCACATATAGAAGGGACAACTTAAGAAAAGAAGAGAGAAAGATAAAGACAAAGCAAAAGAGAAAGAAAAAGTATAAAAAAAGGACACAGGGGGATTTGGTTTGGTGGGGTCAAATCTACCTAAGCTTACATAATAATAGGTAACTACAATGCAAGGCAAAAGATCATCAGTCCCTAACCAGATCAGGAAGAATGCATGGAAAACAAAGTAAAAATGAAAAATTGGGTCAACATGGAAGGGAAGCCTAAATTCCCCCAACGCTTTCTATCATCCCCAATTTATCAAAATTCAAGCACAAACATGGAATAATGAGGATACAAATAGAAGAAGGTTCATGACACAAAAACCACACCTGTATCCAAGCACCAATAGGGGTGATGAGGGTCATCTAGGCACACATAGCATGAGTATAGGGGAACACATCACAAAACACACACACACAAAAGATCAAGAAAAGGGGCCTCCTCCTAACACTAATTAGATAAGAGGTCGTTTGCTTCCCAATCTAAATCCCATAAGGGGAAGGAGGATGAGCCTACAATGGCAGGATGTTAAGAGGAGGGGCATCTAACCCTCCCACAACGAGGGCTAAGGAAGAGGGCCCCTCGAGGTCCTCTCTGCTGAGATCTTGTGGATTCAAGGTCAACGATTTCACAAAGATTGCCGACAAGGCTAGGACCTCATCCATAGAATTAAACATGCATCCCATAGGAGCACCATGCCTATTCTCAGCAGATGAGGCAAGCTGTGTCTGAGGTTCATTGCTAAGTTTTCCAAATGACTCGGGAGCAGTGACAAACTCAGGGGAAGCTAGGACTAGCTCTGTCACAAGGACATAATAAGTCATCACAGGACCACCTTGCAAAGAAGGTGGAATCCTCTTACATTCTTCATCGCTAGAAGGACCACCCTCCACCTTCTTCTTTGTTGGAGGAGATGGAATCCCCATAGATGAAGGTAGGGGTGCAGAGAAAGAGGAAGAAAGAATTGCAATAGATATGACCGAATTGTTAACCATATCCATGGGCTTCAGGAAGGGATGGATATCCAGGACAGACATCAGTAAAGGTAGCTTTGCCGAAGGAGCGATAAACACCTGTTCCCTTTTAGGGTTAGGCGCATTCATGCTCACAACATAAGCTAGGAGCAGACCAGATTGAAGGGAAACAAAAGGAAGGGAGGAAGAAGACGCTGTAGGAGGTCCTGAAACAAGATCGGTCATTCCTTCCTCCTTCTACTATGAGGCGGCTTGTTTGGTCAGGTGAGCCTTTTGTCGATGCTTGCACTCATGCACAAGGCGGTTTCTATGACTCTTGGAGTTAGAAGTTGGAGCTTGTGAAGGGATAAGAGGTTCCTGCTCAACCATAGGAATGCCCACTACGATTGTTTTAGGTGGAAGAATAGGTTCCTATATGGGAGTAGGAGGAACAGGCTAGGGAGTGATAGGAGGAGTCAATTTGAGAGCCTTGGTAGTGGGCTTCTTTCCACTCACTGCCTTGGAAGTAGGAGTAGTAGGGGGCCATAGATTGAATTCTCTACGAGAACCTCTCTTTTTGCTGTATAAATAATACCACGGTCTAGGAAATTCATTGGGGAGGTCTGCGATCCTAATCTTGGGCCTACGCCAAGGAGGGATCATCAAAATTAGTGGGTAGCCACCAGGTTTGCTCATCCAATACTCTTCCCAAGAAAGGGGAGAGGACGGGGCAGTCCGGGAAAAAGTTTCCTTGTCTTTTCCTTTGTGAGAAGAAGAGGGAACTGTCGTAGGCTTCTCCTCTCTCTTCAGGGAAGAGGGAGCGGTTGGTATAGCCTTCTCTTTTCTTTTACGAGAAGGAGAGGGAGCTGGCGAGGACTTATCTTTCTCTTTTGGAGGATTAGTCGTCAGTGCGGGCTCCTTCTTCTCTTCTCGAGAAGAGGAGGCAACCAATTTTTCTTGTTACAAGAAGGGTCAGCTTTGGCTCCCCTTTGCCCCCAATTTTATACTTCACATAGTTCTTGTAAATTAGGTTCATTCTCAGAGGAAGCAGACTGACCGAAGAGGGCCAAAAGTGATCTAATGAATATCCACCATGAGATACCAAAGGATGATATCCAACATCATGCACTACATGCACGACACCCTTGTGGGAAAACTTTAAACACTTATGAATAACGAAGGCGATCCCATTCATGGAAGCTAGCCAAGGAATTCCTAGGTTCACTCTGAATAGATCTGACTCTGGGATGATGTTGAAGACTATGTCAACAGCCCTAGGTCCAACCAGGATAGACAAAGTGATCGATCCATAGGGTTTAAGACTCATACCATTGTGTGTATGAATGGTCGATTTCGTTTCTTCATATTTTTCCTTTTGCAGTGAATTCAATGCTAATGTTTCTTTAGTAATAACATTCACACAGCTCGCAGGGTCTATCAAGACTCTTGTTACAATGTTACCATTGACACGAGTGGGAATGTAGAAAAGTGAAGGTTTGTTGTTCAAGGGAAAATCTTGTGATGTAAATGTAACATCCGGTGAACCGGGTGCAGGTGGAACGGTGGAAGTTACTGTGAACATGTGTTTACATAGGCCTCAAGTTGAAAAATAGAATCAATGGGATCAACAATCATGTTAGCAGAGTGTGATGGAAATGGGTCCATGTATATCTACAATTCACTATTTTCCTTTGCCACTGATTTGTTAGTGTTCTGTTTATTCCCATCGAGACGAATGGTATTGTCTATGATACAGTCCTGTATCTTGTGACTCAACCACATACACCGTTCGATATCATGTCCATTAACATGATGGTACTGACAATAAGTGTTCCCATCATACCAATTAGGGTAAGGTTCCCTAAGAGGCTTAAGGGTTGGAAAAGTTATGATCTTATCCTTCAATAAATTTTGTAAGATGGAAGTATAAGATACTGACAACTTTGTGAACTTCCGGTTGCTTTTGAGGTCGTTGTCATCAACAACAACAACTACATTTGCAAGGGATTTACCTTTCCTAGAGATTGATACAATGGATTTTCCCTCAAAATGGGAACACAAAGAGGGTCCCCCAAATTGGGCAACTGTTTGCTGGTACTCTCTTAAAGCTGAACACAAATGTGCAAAAGCAGGGTATTTCATCAAGGAAAACTTTTCTTGCCAAGGCCTTTGTAAGTTGCCTATGAACGCCTTCTACACGTTTGAATCAGACAGCTGATACGAGATTTGTGAAAGAAGTGCTTGATAACGTGCTATAAAATTAGTAATCTTTTCATTATCTCCTTGCTTACATCGAACAAGATCCAAAAAGGTCATCTTTGGCCTGATGTTTGCTTGGAATTATCTAAGGAACTGATTTACAAGTTGACCAAATGAGAAAATAATTTTTTTTTAGGCAAGGAATAGTACCACTTGAGTGCTGTGTCCTTGAGAGATTGGGGGAATAGTTTAGCCATCAATGCATCATGATGGAAGAAGTTAGTGCAAAGGGCGTTAAAGGCAGACACATGCATCGGGGGATCTCTTTTTCCACCAAACTTCTCAAATTTAGGTATCTCCATTCCCTGAGGGAAAGGAGTGTTCAAGATAGCAACTGACAATGGGCTATGTCGGAAGAAAGGCTAGAAGATAGGCTGGGTAGAGGCTTGGGAAAGTCTCACCAACTGACTCTACATCTTACCCATGTTTTGAAGTAGAGTGTTCAGAATAGGGTCATTAGAAGATAGAGGGCCAGAGGAACCTCCTCCAGAACCAACGCCAAGTCCACCTCTAGAACTGTCACTGGTGTGACTTCCGCTAGAGCCACTACCAAAGCCACTGCTACTAGTAGGGCCTCCGCTGGAGCCATCACCACAACCTCCATCGAAACTACCTCTGCTAGCACCACCTCTGCTACCAAATCCACTGCTACTACCAAAGCCTCCACCACCTATTCCACCAAAACCTCCACCACCAGAGGTGACAGAAGGGGTAAAGCTAAAGCCCAACGGGATCTTATTCACCTTGATAGTTTCCAATTGATTAAGGATGGAAGGGATACTAATGGAAGGGATCACATCAGCCATGTAGACAGAAGTGGGAGGCATTGATACCCCTAATTGTCCCTCACACTCTTTAAAGGTGAATCCTTGTGCGAAGCTATGGTTTGTTGAAGGAGCACATGCTTCGACAAGACCGAGGAGACTACTTAGAAGCTCTATGCTTGTGCGATCTTTACCCATCATATTCTTTAATTCACTAACAACCCGAGTGGCCGTAGCCATCTTTGGGTTCCTTTCCAAATGGTTTTCCAAGTCACCCAATCCTTTAGCAAGGGAAAACACATATTTTGTAGGGATTTGAATGGCCTCATGCTCATCCACCAATGATGGCGTGGGAGACACAGGAGGAGTGGGAACATGATTGGTTTCGTTAGTGAATCCCATCTCATTCCTTGATAACTACTCCTACGCAACCAAGCTAACGGTAGGACCAGAGAATAGGCCTGTAGAGAGACCAAGCGAGACCTTCATCCTATCCATCAGGAGGTGTCATACACTTCTCCTCATGATATGCATAGAAGTTGTGGATTGGGTGGTGATGCTCATAAAATTTCACAACACCCAAGGACACAATAATCATGAAATACCCGAGGGAAGCCCCCAACACCAACAGATGAATAGACGTTGGTTCATGTCAAGTTCACCAAAAAATGTAAGAGAAGGGAACCACCGCATGCAAGACCCCAGGTCATAGAGGGTCAGGATGCTAGAGGCTACTCTAACTTACCTTAGCTAAATGTAGTGTTTAGGATTATAAAGATGAGAATGATGAGGACTATGACATCCTACAACCACTCCACAATCCTGAGTTTCAATGTGGGGCTAGGTGAGCTGGTTTTCAGGTTCAACTCTGTGTCTTAGGGAGCTCTTTGTTTGAAGATGGAAGCATGGTCTTTGGACGACAGTGTGGCATGTTGGCATCTCTAAAGTGCATTGGCGTTCTTACATCCAGACAACAACAAAGACAAGGTCAAACCTGCTAAAATGACTAATGGCCCAATTGACTAACTAAAGGGCCAAAATGACACTAACAAATAAACAAAGTATTCTCTAATGTTGTAAAGTAGAAATGCAAGAGTGACAAGGGCAAGGAGGATATCACCGAGAAATTCGTTCACTAGCTGATCCTTTGAAGAGAACATACTCCTGCAAACAAAAAGAGGGAAAATGTTGGGTGGTTGAATAGGAGCATGCATCAATCAGACCCTCGTTTAGGTGTTTCCACCTCCACAGACAACCAAGGAAATGAGATAAAGAAATAGCATAATAAAGAAAACACAAACACTACAAAGCATTATGCTACTCAACCAAGTGATAGAGGAGAGGAGAGGGAAGCTTACCACCTCCACCAAGAGCACTCAAGGCTGCTTGGGGGGAAATGAGAGGAAATCAAGCCTTTGCTACAATGGCATGGTCCCAAATGTGCTCTACCGAAGTGACAGAGTGAAGCTTTGGTTGCAATGGAATGCTTGGATGCTTGAAGTGAGTGAGAAAGTGAATGCAAAAGTGTGAGTATGGAAGCTTGAAGTGTGCAAGAATGAAGGCTTGATCTGTTCAAGAGTTGGAATGCAAGTTGAAGGAGTGAATATGAAGAAGGAAGGAAGAAAACAACTATATTCGGGTCAGTCAGTTGAAGGGGGTGTTACAACTTCATTGCCAATGATAAGTGTAATACCTTTGTAGATTTAGCTGTAGGAATTTATCAGGGACATCTGTGCGCAACATGGGTGTCCCCGACAAAAAAGCCTCCACCGTTGCTCAAAACAGGCACCAAGTGGGCCGCCAACAACAAGCTTAAGTGGAATTAAACCTCCAAACTTGGTTTTCTAAAGTGGATAAGGGAAAAAAAGGGATTTGCATTGGGGATGCAAATTCACACTTATATAGATCCTAAAACAAAGAGTCTTTGGATTTTTTAGGTGCTTGTAGAATGTGTCCAATGATTGAAACCACTAAGAACAACACCAATGTTCTCAACAAAAATATATAAGTATCATTAAACTAGCCCCACTAGGCATGCCCTAAATTTTTTCACATGAAATGTATCCTTATTGAACTTGGTTCAATATTTTAGAGACACAATGGGTATGATATCTCAAGTGTGGGACCTTGTTAACTTGAGATTAGAACTCTAAAGAAGGTCAGTTCCTTTCTAAGCTTAAGTGTAGGTGTTGATCCAACTGACCAAAGATTAAAATTAATGCCTACTCCTCTAATAGTTCACAATGGAAAGTGAGAAGGGAAAAAACTAAAAAGGAAACAAATTGATGCACCAAGACTTTATTAAGATTTTCCCTTGTTGACAACAACACATGAAACCTAGTATTCCCATTCAATCTCTACACAAATCCTATACTCACAAGATGCTTTTGAAGGCATAGTGGGTGTGAGCAAGTTTAAATATCCTTAGGATAGGCTCAGTCTACAAAAAAAAGATGGAATTCCTTATGTGTTTAAATGTTTTGAGGATGAGTAGTCAGGTGAGAAGTTGGGCGAGGAGTCAAGTGGGGAGTCAAACCAAGAAGAATCCAAAAAAAATATGAGGACCCTGATGCCTAGATTGAACACATCTCCAAAGCCATCAATCCTTGGATCAAAAAGGAAATTAAGTAGGTGGTAGGTGAGCAACACATTGATGCGGTTCATATTCATGATGATGTGTTGATCAACATGTTCCTAGGGAACATTGTTTGCACAATAGGTATAAAGTTAATTGGTAAAATCATGGCCCAATTCTTGAAAGATACCTATGTTTTAGATAGTATAAGAGCTATCAAGGATTTTGATAAAAATCTTGTGCATGGTAAGATCCGTGACATCATAGATAAATTGAGAATACTAGGAAAAACAATAAACTAAAGGATGTAGTGATATTGTATAGAGAATGTTTCTATAAGAAAAACCCGCAACCATTCCTAGACTTTGTCATAAATAATAAATTTCTTTTTAGTGATGAAGAAGTGGACAGGTTGATTGAGCTAGCCACATGCATGATAACTTTGTACACAAGTAAGGTTGTGTAGGATGTAGTGCTGCTTTTGGATCTAGTTTTATTCCTATGTAAATTTTTTGAACTTTCAATGAAAAGAGTTCTATCCTCTCTGATAGTAGTTTGCTTAAAAAAAACATATGAAACCCATGAAAGGCTACAAACTCACACAAATCTCTATTTTCTACCAATTATTGCAAGCATATATAAAATTAAGGGGTTTTAAAAGTAGTAAGAGGGAGATAGATAGCCACATCAAACCCTATAACAAGCTTGAAGCACTAAAAATTCATAGATAGCTCTTTCAACTAAGCATGCACAACATACATCTCAAAAAGAGGAAAAAGATAATTCATACATGGGTATGTGCAGGATCATGATGGGCCAAAAAGTGGCAATATGATGGGTTTGTGGCTGATGAATTTTTTTACCTAAAATTGATGAAATGAAAAGGGTTTTTAAAGGATATTCTCAGCTTTCCACCAATATAAATTATGGTTTAATTTGAACTTAATAAGTAATTATTAGTCATTTTCTATTCAAATTACCACTAAAGTCCTGATTGATAGACTGATTGAAAAAATCTATAGCTTTCAAATGGTATCACATTTTTTGAATCCAAAACATATGTCACATTCTATACTTCGCATAATATAGGATTAAAAAAAGAAAAATTGAATTTCATGAAGTTTTGACCAAGTTAAGGTGGTCAGACATACGAGTTTTCTATATTTTTTAAAAGTTGTAAAAAATAATAATAATTAATTGTTTACTTGGAAAAAAATAACAAAAAAATATGCATCACATCGGGACATGATTCCTCTACTTATATCTAAAATATTATAAAAAAATATTATCATTTTATTGTGGTTAGGGTGGTTAGACAAACACCTACTTCTTATTTTTTCCCTGAAATTTAAGTACTATTACATTGAAATTTCAAATTTTCACCAAATAGATTTTTTGTTTTTAAAACAAACCTAGTAGTTTAGAAACTACATTCAATTTGCTACAGATTCTATTCTTACATATTTTTGAAATAATATAGATAACTTATTCAAATTTTTACGTCAAGTTGCCTATGATTTTTCTGATCTTTTTGCCACTTAAGGGCCTATTTTTTCCATGATGATCCTGCACATACCCACATGGAGGTGAGAACACTTAGCCAACATAGCAAGGGAAGTATAATGATCCACAACCTATGTTGATAAATGAAAGAATACACAACATACAAGAATGATAAGAAAAGGTAAAAATAAAATATTTTTTGATTGATTGTAAAACATTTGAGTAAGCTTTTTACAACTTCAAAAAGGGAAAAAAAATGTTACAAATAGTTTTTCTCTTTTATCTATCTTCTGCTAAAAAGGAGAGCTCTCTTTAAAAATGAGGTTTTTGGGAATTAAAATGATAATAAATTCTAAGATCCATCATGGCTATGTTGCAAAGAATTCCCATGACCTATCTATCATGATCATCAATTTTAGATATAGAAGAATGTTCCTTCAAAATCTAATTTGATCATCCATAAATGTGGAGAAAACATCCTTTGTATCCTTTCCATACATTAGAGCATTGATGACTCATGATATCATGTAAGGACAAGATAATTACTAGAAAAAAATTGAAATCACTACCTAGGGATGGTGTATCAATCATTGGGCTTTATAGTAATAATTGAGGTATGGTTGAGCATTGTTTTCCTCCTTTGAGTTGGTTCCACTTTTCATAAAGAATAATTTCTATGTGTCATAAGATTTGATCTAGTAGTTGGAGAGCATTATAGATGCATTAAATTACATTCCTGGGTTTCCCAAGAGTATGTGGGAGATTTCTTGTTTGAAAAATAGAGTTATAGGATTTGGCATGCTTGATGAGGAAGGCCTAAGAAGAATGTTAGGAATGCTTTGACTGTGAATTACAATGAAGTTCTGAGAGCAATAACATTTTGTAGATAAATGCAAATGATTTGAAATATGGATATGATGTAGATGACATTGTGTAGATGTTATATCCTGCGCTTCGTGAGCTGAGAAACGATAATGTGGTGAAATGCAAAATGAAATGCTGAAATTGCTACTAAATGAAATGCAAGAAAATAAACATTTTTTGGTTGATATAGGATTGCTTTACAACTAGGGATACTCCTACATCACAGACACACCTCTTTGTATCATGCCCAAAAAATCGATGGAATTGGTAGAAATTTTGAGAGTCACATTGGATTTAGGATATGACTCAGACAATGGTCGAATCTCAAGTAACATTATCACTTTATCTTTTAATATTTTTTGCAAGACATTAGTGTATGATTCTAATAACTTAGTGAAATTTTTGTTTCGTCCTGTATTATTTTTATTTGCAGAAACAAAGACCATGTTAGCCACAACCTTGTTCTTACCTAAGACTGACACAACCGAATGACCATCCTAGTGAGAGCACAAGGATGAATCCCTATACTGAATAGAAACTTGGTAGTATTCTCTCAAAGTAACACACAGATGCACAAAAGAAGGATACTTCATCAAAATAAAATTCTCTTGCCGCGCAAGCCACATGTTCTCGATAAGCACCTTTTGAACATTGAAGTTAGGCAAAGGATATGAAATCTGAGAAAAAATTGCTTGATACCAAGCTATAAAGTTGGTCAAATTCTTGTGGGATCCCTTCTTACACCTAACAAGATCGTTGAAAGTGATATTTGGACTTATGTTGGCCTAGAAGTAGAAGAGAAATTGGTTGACTAGCTAGTCAAAAGAGAAAATAGAATTATCCGGTAAAGCATAATACCATTCCATAGCAGCATCCTTGAGGGAACACAAAAACAACTTGGCCAATAAAGCATCGTTACGAAATAAATCAGTACATAGCATGTTAAAGGATGAGACGTGAGTCCAAGGTCCCCACGACCATTATAATTTTCAAAATTTTTAATCTCCACTCCCTTAGGGATAAGAGTGTTTAGAATAGAAATGGAAAGAGGATTATGATGGTGGAAGGGCTGGAACATAGGTTGAGAGGAGGAACTAGCCAAATTTGCCAACTAATTTGGCATGTGCCCCATATTCTATAACAAAGTATTGAGCACAGGATTAATAGAAAAAGTATGACTAGAAGGACCTCTAGAAGGACCTCCACCACCTACACTGCTCAGGCCCTTAGCACTAGTACCTATATAGAGGCATCAACACCAGAAACGGGGACACCTTGAGCCTCAAGTTTAGCATAGCTAAAACCCAAAGGTACCTTATTTAATTTAATTATATTATCCTACTCAGGTACAAATTTGGTATTAGTGGAAGGACCCATGTCAACCATAGACATCGATACCCTGGGCATCGAGACATTCAACTATTTTCTAGCAATTCTTGAGCCACGGTCTTGAGTAATATTCAAATTAGAAGTGTAGGTGGGGACATGGGTATTCACAATAATTGCTATCCCTTAAAGGAGCTCTATGCCTCTTTGATCTTACCCAATATAGTTTTTAATTTCTCAATGATAGGAGCCGCTTGGGAAAAATTATCATCTTATGCCATAAATTTATCAAGCTCATCGAGTCTCATATCTATGAAATAGATTTGCTCTACAAGAACCCTAAGAGAAACATCATCTCCCATAGAAGAGGTAGAGGGCGAGGAAGGGGTAGGAACATGAGTCATCACCTCACCAAAAGGAGAAGAGAAACTGATAGAGATTCTTGAAATAACTTCTTTAAAAGTACTTGATTGGTTTGGGGGGATTGAACTTCCTAGATCCCGTGTCTAGATTCTGATAAATCCTTTTGACAACGTGACTAGAGGTAGTTGATTAGGTTGTGAAGCTCATAAAGAGTGTCACAATGCACTATTGATTACAGATCCTGACACATGAGAAAAAAATTCAAAATAAGAGCGAAGGGAGAAGGAGGTTCACGTCAGGTTCACCAAAATGTGAAGGAGGGGATTCGTCACTCCCAAGTACCAAGACAAATAGGATCTAAAAGGAGTGAATTTCCCTTGGTCACCTCAATGATAAAAGCTAAATGATAGTGTATCTATGAAAAATTTAGATAGTTAGCTTATTAAGCAACAAACACCAAAAATCCATTGAAGTAACAAAGTACAAAGGAAATAAACATGAAAATAAAAGGAACAATGTTACCATAAATCTTCATCTTCCATGCTTCACCTTTGTTACACCTTCTAGTTTGCAGCAAATTGAATGAGGCCCTCAGATTTCAAATGAGCACCTAGACTAATGCCAAAGCCCTATGCAAATGTTGAAGGATTTGTATAAAAGAAATGACTTCACAATAGACTAAAATGACAATGACTGAAAATGACAATAATACAAATCTAAGTTGACAGAATGAGCATGAGATCTGAAATAAGAACAAAATTGCCATTTTATAGAAACTGCAATTTTGAATGTGTGGCCAAGATGAGAAGATGACAAATACCCTAGAATCAATGGTCAAAATTGAAAGTTGTAGTATGGACTAGGGTTAGGTCAAAATTAGGACAATGACAAGAAATGAATGGCTAAGATTGAATTATAAGATAATTCAATCAGGGGCTGAAATTAAATGAGATGTCAAGAGATAAGATTTGATTTGGAAGATAAGATTGGCACGGACAAAGAGGTTTCTGGAGAAATTAAATAATAAAAATTATTTAATTTAGGTGACCAATGAATAATTAAATAATAAAGATATTATTTAATTATAGAGGAATGTGACAAAGAAAATCATTTTGAATTAAATAATGATTTAATTCAAAATTCAAGAGAGTGGACCAAATTAAATAAATAAAATTTATTTAATTTATGAGAGAAAAGACTAATGAATAATTACATAATTAAAATAATTATTTTTATGTGGTGGACAAAAAAAAAAAATAAGAATTTTTTAGAAAGAAGAGGACTTAATTAGTGACGTAATTAAATAAATAAAATTTATTTAATTAATCAAAGAGGAGAATAAAGATAAAAATGAATTAATTAAATAATTAAAATTATTTAATTAATAGAAGAATTATGACTTTAGAAAATAATTAAATAATTAAAAATTATTTAATTATTAAGAATGAAAGGGGCAATGTTGAATAATCTAAGAGTTGCAAGCCTAGGACAATTTTATGTGTCTACAGATAGGATGAAAAAATAAGAACTTGAACTAATCTATATATTTTGGGGGTTTTTTAGGAATGGAGGATTTCATAAGTTGGGTGAACAAACCATAAGGGTTTCAGACTATAGGCTGACTAGCTCTCAACTAGAGGATGTCAACACGAGACTCAAATGATAGTGCAGAGCATGGTCATCTCAAGGATGCATTGGTGTCTTGTACGAACCGAAAATAGAGTCTACAAATCTAAAACTTGTAGGGTGTACTAATGACCCAAAAACCTTAATCCGATAATTTAAATGAAAATGAAAAAATGCCAAGAATACATAAAATAAACTAACTACAATAAGAAGAATACTTTAACTTGAAGGATAAACTGAATGAGAACAAAATGAAAAGCAAGGGTTGTAGAAATCTAACTTACGATCGGTCCAACCTCCTGCAAGCTCCACACGAACTAAGTACCTGCACACACGAAAACAAAAAAATGATGGGTTTGTGTTTTGGAGTTTGCCTCAGTCAAATCCCTGCTTTGGTGTTTCCATGTCTACAAACAATTGATATAAAATGATACAAAAAATCATAAAGAAAAGAAGTAGACAAAACTCATAGAAAGAGAAGATAATCTAAATGCTAATATATAAGTAAGACAATGCAATATAGTAAACGTAACCCTCCCTTCTATGTGCTTGGAGAACCTGAGAGAGGAAGGAAGAAATCCTTGAGAGTGTAGAATGATATTGCAAATGATGCAGAGCTCAAAAATTGGGAGAAACAATGGTGTAGAAGCAAGAACCAACAAGAAAAATGGAATAGAATGGAGTGAAGTATAAAGTGAATGAGAATAAATGAAAAAAATGAATGGAATTGAAAGAAGTAAGTTCAAAAGGTATTTTGGAGGAAAAGAGACATTTTCAAGTGGTCAAGGTTTGCAGGAGGCATTACATTCACAAGGTGGCAAAGAATCATAACATCCCAACATCCACTAAGATAGGAATCTTGTTAGGACACTAGCATGCCGTACAAACGTCTACGCAGCGGGGAGGCATCCATAACAAAAACTCCCTCATAGACGGAAAATGACAAAGCACATACATGAATGAAAAGAAAAGGTGATAGATTCTTGTATTGTCAACCTTATAAGGCTAAGGTGAAGGTGATGTTGTTGGAAATTGCATTACGATGCAATTTTATGCCTCGACAATAGGCATCAAATATAGTGATATGTGTTGTTATTGTTGTAAATTATTATCAAATATAGGTATTTTATGGATGTGGCAACAAAGGTGTACATTAGTAGGGATGTTTTTGATGAGGAAATAGGATGCAATACCTCTTCCTTACCATTATCTATCAGTTCTTAAACATGAATAATTGTGAACTTGATGATGAGGATGGTGAAATAGAAGAAGTTTCTTTACTTTCATTTAATCGGTTTCCCCCTCTTTCACTACCTCAATCCTTATCTCCTATGCATAAAAGCTTCCTAAGTGGTATCAAGACACAATGAAAGATTCTAAAAATGATGTAGTTGGAGATACATCTACTAATGAGGGCCTAAAACTAACAATAAATCTCATGAGGAGGTAAACTTGGCTCTAATGTGTATAGTTATCTAGAGTTATGAACTAAAATTAGTACACTAGGATCTTGAGTCACCACCTTAGAAAGATGCCATGGATGCATAATATCATGCACTATTAAGGAAAAACACATGGGGACTTGTTTATATTCCACCCAAGAAGAAGGCTATTATATGTAAATGGGTTTTATGAATCAAATATGAGGAAAATGGTAGCATTGACTAGTATAAAGTACCAAATTGGCACTAAGGGCTATGCATAAAAGGAAGGTACTGATTATGATGGAAATATTTAATCCACATAAACGATCAATAATATTCATATGGTTTTGATGATACTAACATAGTTTGGTTAGAATTTTTATTTGATGGATGCCAAGAGAACTTTTATTAATGGAGAAGTCTACATGATTTAGCCTAGGGGGTATATTGCACCTGGCTAGTAGTAAAAGGTGTTCTAACTTGTTAAATAGCTTTATGGTATTAAGTAGGCCCCTTGAGCCTAACATATAAAGATCAATGAGCATCTCCTTCAACATGAATTCACCAAGAATATATATGACCCAAATCTCTATCTCAAAGAGAAATGGAGAGATATATATTGATGATTTGGTCATCATAGGGGGTTCTCCATAGATTATTGATGCTACAAATAATAATATCAAATGATCATTTGAAATTCAATAGATTTTTAGGCTCCTAAATTATTATCTTAGACTTGAAGTGTAGCAATAGAAGAATCAAATTTTTGTCTCTTAAATGAAATATGTCAAGATGTATATCTCAATAAATTTAGAATGGACTTTTATAAGCCTATGTTAGTTCCGATGAAGATAGGGTTGCAAATTTCCCATCATGATCAATTACAAATTAGGTGAATTCCACTCTTTATTGCCAATCAATTTAGAGTCTCATCTATCTAACTTATATCAAACCCAACATCATATATGTTATTACCTCTCTTTATAGGTTTATGTAGGAGCCTAAGATTATTCATTAGAAAGTAAAAAAAACATTTTTTGGCATATATCTATGGTACAATGTCATATTTAGAATATAAATAGACTTTAGCTTTTTATTTTCAAGGTACATGGATGTAGACTATCTAAGTTTTATAGATGACATGAAGTCTAATTTAGAATTTTTTTTGGGTGAGGGGGAACTAGTTTGATATCATGGGGTAAAAAAATAAAACCACCATTTCTCACTCTTTCATAGAGGCATAATACCACATCATAGGTTGAGTTGTCTATGAAGCAGTATGGTTACATCACATTTCAAGACAAGCATGGGTGTTCGTAAGATAGGTCCTACGAATTTATTTTAAGACAATTAGACTATGTTGAAGCTTGTCCAAAATCGTAGTTTTCATGAGGACACAAAATATATTAAGGTTTAGTGTCACTATATTTATATATTATGTTCAAAAATAGAATATCTAGTGACAACATTGTTTGACTCAAAATCAACTTGGTGATATATTTATAAAGTCTCTTATAGTTGTGAAGTTTGAAGCTTTTCAAACTTTCAAACTTTTCTCTCTTGAGTTCATATGATATAATAAGGGGGATTGTTGGCATACACACACATTACATCATCATGTGATATTTTAATACAATATTTAAAATATTATTAACATTAATATTCATCTTTAATAGTTAGAGTTGGTTGGTTATTTACCAACCATACTATGGTATATATATTCACACAATTTTTCAATTCCATATCACTCATTACTTCCATAAAACTATTATGTTCTAATCATGATTGAAAAATGAGGAATTATTCCTTGATTAATAATAGCTTGAATTAAAGTTCACTTTCATAATCAACCTAAAAAATATATTTCCCCTCCCTACATTCAACTTCACAAATTACTTTCTTATACAAGATTTTTAATTACTAAGGTTTATTTAGGCATGAGTTGTGTCCATTTAAAAAAAAGGAAAAATCAAAGGAATAGTTTGAGTGTGGCATAGGATAATCAATATAAGAGAACTCAAAGATTGTCACCCCATGATCTCTCAAACTTCTAAAAATCGGTAATATTTATTTTTTTGAAAAATTATTTGTGTATTTATTGTATAAATCTAAACATTTAGTTTCATAGATAACATTAAAATATACAAATGATATTAATTCTTATTCATGTTTGTATAATGTACTATATAAATGTTTATAAAGCATTGAAATTTTGTACAACCTCTTCAAACTACCCTACAAGAAATAAACTTTATCTACTTAAATATTTTAATACTAAAACTAAGTCATTTAGGTGACCTTATTATAAAATGTAAACCTTAATTTTCCAACACCTTCCTTAAGGTTTATATTACACAAAATACAAATTAAGAACTAAGAAACTAGATGAACTAACAACACTAGCCCATTTAGAAATATGTGGAAGTGCCTCTACTAAATCTCCTTGCTCATCTATAAAACCCAATTTATGTTTAATGCCTATATATGTTCTAGATGACCACTAAATATCCTTAGAACACCCCAAACTAATTGTGTCTAGTTAAATATCTTGATTGTCTAGCAATACCTATGAATCAAGATATACTCAACTATTCACAAGTACACCACTTAGAAATCTTGTGAATCAATGCATACTCAAATATCAACATGAATAATAGTCTACATATGAATTGATACATACTCAACTATCCATAATACATTAACACCAAGTAGTTGTGAATCGCTTGAGACATACTCATGTATCCATAGTAATACTATTCAATACTTTAGTTGCATATTGAGACATGCTTAGCTATCTACAATAATATTCCTCCTTCTATGGATTGAAAAATACTCCACTATTTATATATATAAAACACAATGTTTGTGCATCAAGACATACTCAACTATCCACAAACCATAAAACTACCAAGCTGCACTTTGCTTCCAAAAGAGACACAAATATAGAATTGTTGCTACTCATCCAAATTACCATATTTGAGTGGGAAGCTAGGTAGAGATGATAAGATTCATTGACCCTCTAGTGCCTCTAACATCCTCTTTGATTTACTTAGTCCTTATTGACCAAATGCATAATTATAATCTCTTCTAGCATAATCTTGTTAGCCTTGAAAACCATTGTCAAACATAATATGGATGACTTTGAAAACACAAACATTTGTTGACATAATGAAACTATACTAATCATGTTTTCTATGCCCAAACACATGTTGTATCATATTGCTTCTAATTCTTCATTACAAATAATTTAAAAAATAATAAAGTACAATACCAATTTATATACTCTAATCATTAATATTTTGTAGTCATTTTCACCTTTTTGAGAAATATCAATTTAAATACATGGATAATTATTCAAAAGACCCTTCAAAACATATATCTTTCAAGTGAAAGTAATTACAAGCATGATATAACTATCTAGTTATTCTTTAATATAATATTTTGAAGTTTTTTCATTCTTAATAGATTATCATAGAGTGAATGTGAATTTGAAAACATGATGGTTTCCATTTTTGCCCACTTCAATGTAGATTTTAGACTCTTCATCTATTTGACAACATTTCTCTTGATAAAACCAAGAAACAAATTGAAAGATACCTAGAAAAGACCATCTTTGAATCCATCCATGAATTTCACATTGATTTTGGTATCTATTACCAATATCATCTAACTACTCTCTTTTATAAGAAACTTAGAAAGCTCAAGTTAACTCCCAAATTTTAGTTTGACGCCTAGCAGGGGAAATTGCCTAACTATGTTTTGATAGAGTGTTCAGTGCTATTTTGGGTATATAGCAAATTCACTGCCACCAATTCACAGCCAACAATTCACCATGGGAAAATTCACCGCACGAAAAATTAGTTGTATGAATTTTTGGCAGTTAATTTTCCATAACGGTGAATTGCTGGTGGTGGTGAATTTTCTCGCAGTGAATTGTTGACGGTGAATTTTCCATCAATGAATTTTCCTAGAGCCCTACTTTACTCTCAAGGAAAGACGGCCATCTCTCACATGATGTTTTCAAAGGTAAGAAGTATGTAAATGAAATTTACGAGACGTTGAGATGTCCCCAATGGAACAAATTGGTTTTTATTATTACATATGATAAGCATAAGGTTTCTTTGACCACATTCTTATGCCTGTGAGGGGCATGCCCTCTCTCGACACTATTGTTAGCCCCAATCCATTTTTCTTTAATTTTGACAGATTGGTTGTTCCCGTGCCCACTATGGTCATTTCTCTTGGCACTATTATGGAAAACAAAGCCTTAAATAGACTCCTCACTGTATATCTGATTTTGAAATTCAGATATAAAACATTTCTTCATACTTTTGTCATTGTCTTTCTCTTTCTGTCTCTTTCTGTCTCGTATTAACAATAACTTTTAAAATAAATATACCATATGAAAAAAACACCAGCGTTTCTTTTAACATTTCAGCCATTAAAAAAATATCGAAATAGACAAAAACAATCAACTCGTTCAAATCTATACTGGTACGACTGAATCTACTAAAATGAAAAAATAATAATGTGTAGCCGAGCAAGCACTATTAAGATTTGACAGAGGGATTTTTTTATTGATGAAATCAATTTCAATGAGATGTACAAAAGTTTCGCCCTCCCGGATTCAAACCATTTAAATAATATCATTCTGTACAATGAAGAGATAAGAATCCGACCAGTCACAAGATTTTCTAGTGGGAATCTTGGGGCCTTGATTTGATGGCTGCATGGTCATTTTTTACTGTATAGTACAATCAACAGTTTAAGAAATATTGTATTGTATGAAGGGAACATTTTATATAGATCATTAGAATTTTTATAAAATTATTTATATATTTATGTTTAATATTTTTAAAAATTACTGTTTATGGAATTGTTGGATCATACCTTTTACAAATGAAACATAATAGATGGACTTCTCATGAAAAGATGTTATAGTTAAATTTTAATAGTGTTTATAAGAGAAATCTTGAATTGTTAGATGTAGGAATATTATTAGAGATTCACACATAAATTTGATGAAGTAATACTATTTCTTGACTCACAGCTTACAAAGTTTTGCAACATTATTTGATCATTATCAAGTGAGATTGTATAATTGTTTTCCATCCTTCAATACAAATGAAAATGTACTATTAAAAGTTTCAACACTATTTCCAGTCGTTGAAATTGAAATATTATAAATTCAACATCATTTTCATTCTTTATGAATGTCTAAATAGGGGAAGGGTACCAATGGTCATTATAGCTAACTTCGTGCACCCAAGCTTCTAAATTGTATGTTATATTTTGACATTTTTTTTGGATTTCTTTGTATGTGACTTAAGAGCTTATAGCTATTGTTTTGGCTTTTGGGTAGTTACAAGGAACATGGGAGGATTCATTATGTACACAAAGGTTAGAAAACTGTCATTTCAAGTTGATGTCCGATACATATTCTCTAGTACTTTGATAACCATTTGCTTTGACCACCACAAAATTTGTACAATTGATCTAATACATATGCACAAATGCCCCAATAATCCTACACTATTGTACCAATAAAGTTGCACAACTCCTCGAGTTAAGTAATTTTTTTTGTAACTACTAGATATAAAGGGAACAACTATTGGTACATTTGAAATTTTTTAGTTGACTTTTAAGTAGCATGTATTAGTGAATGATTACTGAAACTTTTAAAACACAAAAAGAACTTGATTTGAAATGCTTTTATTTATGGAAGGAAACTCCTAAAAATGAATATGGTAATATATTGTTCACATAACAAACAACCAACAAAAAAATTAATGCACCTTCAACAAAATTTGTTACAAACCACATCCTTAGCCACAATCATATTTTACTTTAAATTGAATGCATCTACTAATACAAATGATTAAAACTCTTTATTTATTATGGTCTATATAAACACATTTGGAATATGTATATTAATTATATGCTTGGTCTCTTGGACAAAGCTTTTAGGAAGATTAGGAATCACTTCATCCAATTTTATTATACTTCGTCCATCTTTTGTGATTTTAAATGTGAAGTGTTAAAAATTGAAAATACAAATATTATAAAAAATTAAATCATTTTTCTATCATGAATAAAATCAAAATAAAAAATAATATAATTATTTACTTAGAAGTTTTTCTATATATCATTCAATCCTTATAACATTACATTAATCTCATACAACCTTATTAATTTAGACATAAATCCCAACTACTCCCAACTAATTAAATATTTTAACAAAAACAAAACATTTTAGCACTAATACTAAATCACTAAGATAATTTATTACAGAATATACCCTTCTCTTTAAAATTTACTTTCCTACATTTTTCTTCCACAAAAACTTTACTATAACCAATCCCATCGCCAAAGGAAAGATTCCATAAAATTGCTGGTTATAGGAATCTGGGCAACGAAAATGGGTATCAGAGCTTGAAAGAAGTGGGTAGGCGATAGGGGACATGAGTATCGAGCGCTTCCACAACCCCAGGAAAGGTAGCCAACCTGAAGCCACGGTAGACATCCCTGTTCCATCCCCTGGCAGCCAGCTTCTCTGCCTCCTTAATCGCCGCCTCCAAAGTCCCCGCCGAGTCCTGGAAAACGCCGTCGAAAATCCCTCTGTCCAAGGCCATCTGCGCGCTCAGCTTGCTGGCGCCCATCACCACGTCGCGCAGGGCTGCAGGCTGCAGCTTGCTGCGAAGCATTACCAGAATATTATTGGGGATGTGCAAGCCAAGATCGAGCTCACACATGTAGAGCTCGGAGCTCCCCTGCGTCATGAAGCGGTAATCGTGCGCCAGCGCTAGCATGAAGGCGCTTGCCACAGCGTCGCCGCAGATAGCTGCCACGGTGGGGACTCCCAGTCTCATGAAGGCTGCGAACATGTTCTCTAATTTCTCGATGGCTATGTCAAAATGGTCGTCCGGGCTCTCTGCGATCCATCCCAGGTCGAGGCCGCTGGAGAAGTATTTGCCTGCGTTGGTGGTTACCAGAGCTGCCGCGTCAGGGGATTGTTCCACCAGTTTTAGGGCGTCGGAGATGGCATCAAACATGGTGGGATTGAACTTGTGCTCGTCGTCACCCACGAACGTCAAGATGTATACCTTTCCTCGCTTCTCTAGGCTGCACATTCTCACTAACTCTGCACTCCCTCACAAGGCTTTATCCCTTGGTCTCACAAACAAATCAACGCAACCGCAGGATGAACGCAGAATGATGCAAATGACCATTAATAGGTTACCTCCTATCTCGTTGGTCAATCTCGCCCACCTACACCCACCCACTAGGCCGCCAAAACTATTAATTATCCGTGTTTTTGACTGGAAGCTTGGGCTTATGACGTATGGTTTTAGATACTATTTGGTTAGTATGTATGGTGAACATGATTTGATGGTTATAGTGGGGAACACTAAAAACTCTAATGGAAATAAGAGAGAGCAGGAATTGGGTTAAAGTTTGAAGGTGATACGGAAATGGTATCTTAAGAAGTGTAGAAATGAGATCTTTGGGTTGGGTTGGGTTAGTTTATGTGATTTTGACTATCATTTTAGATAGTTAAGGTTATGGGTTCAATTTCTAATTTGTTTGCGGTGTGGATGAAGATCCATTGCATAAAAGATTATAGAAGATTTTGTTTTACAAAGAATTAAGCTCCAGATTTTTGTAGCTGAACTCCCAATTTCTTGTGATAAAAAAAATAAAAATAAAAATAAGAAAGAAATTTTAAGATAAACGGTCAAGGTTTTGGAAGAAAGAAACATTAGAAGGCCAAGATCTAAAAGTATAACAACTCATTCACATTTAGGAATTTGAACATACCTCCCATTGAGAAACATTTGAGTTCGATAGACACATGAGAAACGGAGAGGGGATGATAACAATGTATTCACCTTGTTTGCTGGTTTGTGGATGATAACCCACTACAGATAAGTACGTGGATGGTTATTTTTACTGTATATGTTATATGGAAAGACCATAAATAGGAAGCCATTGGCGCTTGACTTTTAAGGTTCCTATACAATGCGTTTTATATTCATCATTTTCACCGGTTTTGAATCTGGGGTCTGTACAACCGTCTTGTCAATAATTTTGCTGTAATTATATTAAGTCTCTGTCCGGCTACTCTGCATATGGACGATTGTATTGGGGTTTCCTAGAAGTTCTTGAAAATATGTTTGTATTCGAATGAAATGTCTTCTCGTTTGGTTTGCCAAGATGGACTGTAATGAGCACGACAAATTGGCCATATTATTTCAATCCTACCAGTAGTTTGATACGGAAGGGCTATCACCATCAACTAGGGAAAATTAAATGAAATATTGTTTTACAGAGCTTGTTTGGTGCAGAAATATAAGATTCTTTGTTTGATAGTGATAATTTCCTATCACCATCAATTAGGGAAAATTAAATGAATTATTGCTCCAGTGTAAAAATATAAGATTTTTTGTTTGTTAGGGGAGAGAATCTGATATTTGTGCCCTAAATTATGTTTTATTGGTGCGCTGATGTGGCATCACATGATTTGTTTCTTTTTTAGATCTGATGAATAATATTATTCAATTATTGGTAGTTATCATCAACGCTAACAATTTTAAAGCCATAACTATTGATTCAATATTGTTAAAAATATTGGACATTAAATCAATAAATGATATAACAACTATTGAAACATGTTCAATTACTGAATCCTCTCCCTTAATGATATTTTACAAGTAATTAAGTGAAAAGTATTCCCTATCTGAATTGAGTGGGCTACTTATCTAAACTAAACGGGCCAACTTTAACCATCGACGATTGACATTGGATGAATACAACACAAGCTAATAAAAATGTTGGCCGTCGTTGGATCTTTCACTGTTACTATTTTATGTTTGCATTTTCTATTCATTGACAGCAGGAGGGAACATGAAGTCGTGTTTCTAGCGAAAATAATACGTAAAGTGTTGTGGGCGGAACTTAGAAAACAGTATTAAAGGCACTGTTAAAAGGAGAGAATGATCCAACTTTCCACTTCCCATTGGCACATGCGACACCCATACTGCTTAGCTTTTGTGCCCCTGTGCATCCAATTCTTTGTTGGAAAATGATACATGAGCCTCAACGAAGATTCCATATGAAGTCGTGTTTCTAGCGAAAATAATACGTAAAGTGTTGTGGGCGGAACTTAGAAAATAGTATTAAAGGCACTGTCAAAAGTAGAGAATGACCCAACTTTCCACTTCCCATTAGCACATGCGACACCCATACTGCTTAGCTTTTGTGCCCCTGTGCATCCAATTCTTTGTTGGAAAATGATGCATGAGCCTCAACGAAGATTCCATACAATTTTTTTAGTAAACAATTAATTTTAATAATTGTGTATCTGTATGTTTACTGTATATGCAGTCTTATGTTTAGGAATTTTATTTTGGGTTTAATGTATGCATGAACGATATTAAGTATTGATTATGCAAAACGTCTATAAAGAGAGGTCATATGTAATGCATTTCATTATCACACAAATATGAAGCTCCTGTGTACTTGTGTATAAAAGAATTGTGCTTCCTTTGTGTTTTTTGTTTTACTATTTGCTTAGCTTTAGAAATTACAATTGGTATCAAAGTAGAAAAAAGAATCGTGGGCATCAGACTGTCAATGCCAATAGGCAGTTGAAGGATCATAATATTGCTATGTTGGCCAAGAAGAAATTGCAGTCAATCCAAAGGAGAATTTGTAGCAGTTCGGAAGTCGCATTTAAAAAAAAACCCATCGCTGAGACAACAAGAGGATCGCCTTTTTTAAGAAAAGTTTGTTGAATTGCAATCAAACAAAGAAAGTGAAGATCTATGTTTGTTTTTGATCATGCACATGCATGAAAGAATTTTCCAATCGCCCAAAGTTGCCATAAATAAGTCTAGCTGTAGCTGCTCAAGGTGTTCAAGATTGTTGTTTTGAGAAATTACTATTTTAACAGCTGATTTGAAGTAGCTGCTCAGAGGAAAATTTCTTAACAAAAGAGAATAAGGGAGATTGGAAGTTTTTTCAAACAGATGAACAAATGCTGGAGGGCCTCGTTTTTTAGCCACCATAAAGAAGTTGCAGCCATATTGAAAGGAGTTCATAGTTGAGTGAGATCGAGGGTTTGATGTTCCCTCAAAATCAAAGATTAAAGGTGAGTTTAAATTTTTGTTTCAATGGGAAAATCTGGTAAAAAAGAAAAGAAAGAAATTTCAAATTTAATGTGTGAGAAAGATAGTTTGATAGCAGAATTAGTGAAGTTGAAAAAGTGTAATTCAAAACTGATAGATAAGATAAAGGAGTTTTCAAAAGAAATATGTGACTATTTGTGTGAGAATGAAAATCTGGAAAAAGAATTAGAAAAAGTGAAAAAGAAAAATGAAGAGCTAGAAGGCAGATTGAAGTTGCTTGATAGGTCAAAAAAAAGAATGAAGATCTAGAAAGAAAGCTAAAGTTGCTGGAGAAAAAAATTGAGTGTTTGAGGTCAAAGCCATTATTGTGTGATGTTGCATTTGATACAATTGATTTGTGTTCTTCATTTGATATGGGTGATGTAGCCAAAGTTTGTTCAGGTAAAAAGCATGAAATTGATGATAAAGATGTGTCTGAAACTAATATTTTTTCAGCATATGAGGCTAATAACGAAGGTTGGTTTGAAAAGAGAAAAGGTTTGGAAAAACTTGGGCAAGGAATGAGAGAGCCCATTCAGCTAGTTGTGAGGCCAAAGAATGAAGGCGTCGTATATGGTGGAAAAGATAGAAGTGATGTAACAAGTGTTACAAGTTTGCGCAAATCAGCTAAAAGTATGGAGTTTATGGAATGTTCTCATTATCACATGGGAGGACATAAAAAAGAGAAATGTTGGGATCTTCATCCTTGTACAATTTGTGGGTTGAAGAATCATTCAGAAAAATCATGTTGGAATAGAGATTGGAACAGAGAGTGGAGTGGACAATCTGAGAAAGATTGTATGAAGATTAATTATGGATGGATTGATGGATCCAATTGGAAAAAAGTTATAGATATGTTTAAAAGGTTCTGGGTAAGTGCAAGAAGTTGAGTCTATGAAACGTGGAAGTTTTTTCCTTAGCTAAAAAATGAAATAAACATTTCATAAACGAGATCCTGATTTAAAAAAAATGGGATCTCGTTTAGGTTTGGGATCTCAAGCCTAAATTCTAATCAGGATCTCATTTTCTAAAAATCGGGATCCCGATTATTAAAGGATCCCAAACTAACATCTGGGAAATGAGATCTTGATCTTTACGAAACGAGATTCTGTTTTCAAGTAGTATTAAAAAATAATGAAACTGAGTCATTAGCATCTCGAGATCCTGATTTAGCTAGACATAGTGGCGATGATGACAATGACCTCTGACCTCGAGGTACTCCTCCATCCACTTTATCTGCAATTTTTTAGTATTTTTTTGAAATTTATAAGTGAAAAGTAGGTTTTAGCATGTTTTTTTTTAGTTTATTTAGCATTTTACGTATTTTATTTAGGTGTACGAGGATAATTGATAATTTGTAGAGGGAGAATAAAAAATGAAATGAAACCCTATAGAAACGAAAAAATCATCCTTGAATCATATCTAAAGAACAAAATTTAGCTTTTAAAACTTAAATTGTTCAATCAAACAAAAAAAATTGTATTTGAACCCTAAATTGAAAGAAAAAAAAAAAAAATTGCATTGAAAACCCTAATTTGAAATGAAACAAAAAAATTGCATTGAAAACCCTAATTTTTCTTGAAACCCCAAATTCAATTCAAACAATTTTTTTTTACTAATTTACCCTAAATTGAAATCAAATAATTTTTTTGCATTCAAATGAAAACCTTGATTTCAAGTTCAAGAATTTATTTGATAATGAAAAAAATTGATTTGCATTGCTTAAATGTTTTAAATTGAATGTATTTGCATTGTAAATTAGGGTCCTTGATATTGATAATGAAATAGGATTTGATAAATATTATACATTTAAATGTGTATTCATCAAGAGACACAATTAATTAAACTTTATGAACATAGATATAATTAGAATAGAAAATAATTTGTTACAAACATCTTAGAATTAAAAAATATTGAGTATGTTCATAAGGCATGCATGCCATAAGTGTGATCATCCAGGTTTCTCTCATTAAGCATCATAATAAGGGAAATCACTAAAAGGTAAAGCATGATCATAGGTGATAAGAGAATTATCAAAGCTAGGCACACCAATAGTCATAGTATAATGAATATCATCATTACTAAAGTTATCCATATTAAGAGATGAAATCTTTATGAAACTCATGGTTAAGTTAAAGAATATACAATAGAAGGGAAAATAATAATAAGTTCTGGATGGAAGATGATAAATCATATCCAATATCAAAGAGTGCATTAATGGAACATGTGCCACTATGCTTATGGTAAAAGGATATTATTTTATCAAATATTCATGGATCAAATAAAAAATAATGTAAACATATCAAAATAATTGATGTAAGAATGAATGGAGACACTTAGGAAAAAAATTAGGATGAGTGGAATCTAGATATAAAAAATTACAACCACTATATATAAAGGAGGATAATTAAATGAGTTTCAAATCTAAAATTATATGATAAATATAAAAAAAGTGGATTTGAAATTAGAGACACATCGATAAGTTGAAAACACTATGTTAATTAAGGAATTATGGGTGAAGGGGAGGATTAGGGACTAGTGGATCACTACAATTGATAATTTTTCAATGCTTGTTTACAAATTTAGTTAGCAAATTCCTAAATCCTTGTACAATCCATTTCCAATTGTCACTTAATTAGATAATATGTGCATTCATTTCTATTTTATGTTTTTATCTCTCTTTGTCATGCCTTGTTTCCGTTTCTTGTTTGCATGTGTTGTCTCTTGCTTTCAAAAATATTAACTCTCATTCTATTCAATTAGTTGTTAATTAGACTTCTAGTTTAGTCTAAAATCTCAATTTGCACTAGTTACCTAGACACTAAAAGAATCTAAATATTTTTCTTTTCTTTCTTTTAGGTTCTTTCAATTCCAAACAATCCAAAATAAAATAAGATTCAACATTAACCAGTTTTATTATATAGTTTATATCATAAAATTCATTTCAATGGGAAATATCAATGAAAAACATGCTAAATAAAATAATCTTATATTCAAGTAAAAAAAATCAAGTTAAAGTATATGTATCAAACTCAGTCTTAATAATACATAATTATGTGTTTCTATTATGGAATTAGTCAGTCTATATTCATAAAATCAAAAATATTTATAAACTAGTCAGTCTATTACCCTAAACCATAAACCGATGTCTTAAGGGGTCCTAATACATGACATTTCTTAAGGGGATCAAAGAAGTTCTCAAAATTTGGTGAAGTTTCCCAAGGCAACCAAATTTAACAATAATGAGATCATGCAAGATTATAATATGAATGAGATTTCATGATCTAGGTTGGTCAGTCGAAACAAGAGCTATCTCAATCAACTGTTTACATGTTAAAAGCCTCTATGTTTGAGAATGGAAGGAAAAACCTTGTGATCTAAGAGAATCTATTTGCACACTGAGTTGTTCATGGCAGTTTACAAAACTTCATGATAATATTGTGAGTCTCAACATCAAAGGGGAGTATGTTGGAAAATGATGCATGATCCTCACCGAAGATTCCATACAAAATTTTTAGTACACAATTAATTTTAATAGTTGTGTGTATCTGCATGTTACTGCATGTGGACTATATATGCAACCTTATGGTTAGGAATTCTATTTTGGGTTCAATGCATGCATGAACCATATTAAGTATTGGTTATACAAAACCTCTATAAAGAGAGGTCGTATGTAATGAATATCATTATCACAGAAATATGAAGCTCTTGTGTGTTTGTGTGTAAAATAATTATGCTTCCTCTAGGTTTTGTATTTTACTATTTTCTTGGCTTTAGAATCTATAGTCTTGGACACTTTGTACCATCTGATTTACAACCATCAGTTGCAATTTTTTTATTAGTTTTAGAAGTGTTTACAATCAATCCATTTGGTACATTTTTATTACAATGTTGACACAAAAATGAAGGATGTTGATGAAAAATGTGCTGGATGTTTGTTTGAAAGATTCTAAAGTCATTTAAATAGATTCTTGGCATTGTATATGCAAAAATCCTGCATATTTATTTATGAAGATTTAACAACTCACATGCCTTCCGTATGCATCCATATTGTGCATCCATGTCTAATCTAACACTTCATTGCTTCAACAAGTGAGAAAAATGTTTTGATGAATGTCCACATGCTATTCTAGAGTTCCTACTATGGTGTAGAGGCATGAATGATGCCATCACAGGTCGTCAAAATTTGGCTTAACATATGCCAATTGCATTTTCTTAAAAGATTCAAAGGTTTTTCAACAGATTCATCTAGGTGTTCACTAACATGACATAAAGGAGAAAAAGGCACCTGAGTAATTTCTTATTTAAAGAGATTTATCTAGGGAAGTTGAATGATTTGGTTTGCATTGTTTATTTAGGGAAGTTGAATGATTTGGTTTGCATTCAATACAAAAAAATAGTCCTTTCCACCTTTGTACTTATCTCTATAAATATTATTGTTTTCTTTGCCACTTTTATATGGTTATTTCATGAACAAATATTTTGATGCTTTACCTATCCCTTACTTATTTTAGTTCTAATTTCTCTCAATATTGTTGTCAATTTGCATTCTTCTTTCCAAACACTTGTTGGAGGTGTTGCTAAACTTTGTCATTGAATCCTTAGTCTTTCAAAGGACGTATGTTCCTAGTTCCACCACTCATATCATTACACAACTTGGCAGTATATGATAATTTTATAAATTATTTGATTAACTTGACATTATATGATAATTTTATAAATTTCTTTTTTAACTTGTTGAGCTTTGAAAATATTCTTTCATTTACTAATTATTTTGATATAATAAAGTCTTTAAACAATTTGTATTGTTGTAAAATTGCACCCTATGGTAATTGCACACTTACAAATTTAGGTCTTATTTATGGAAAAAACTTATATATTAGAATTTCACAATTTTGACTTCATAGGAAACAATGATGAAGCGATAGCAACATGAGTGTTTGATTATCATGAAGTTTTGGTTGGACATTAGCATGATACGTAGACATAGATCCATGATGCGCTAGCATCCCTATAATTTTTGAGATTCAAACATGAATATTTTGTATCCTTTTTCCCATGACACTTGTTGCAGTGGCAAGTATGCATGTGTAACAACTCTTACCCATGCGACTTAACAAAACTCCCTTTTCACTCTCATTTGAACTTGAAAAAAATGAAAGGATCTCTCTTGCTCTCTCATTCCCACAATGAGGCTTTATAGAAATTCTCTCTCACACAATAGTCAAGACTCCTCTTGTTGACAAGATTATTGCGTCTATCAATTCAAGAGGGGAGCCATAGGTTGTTGGTAACACTCTCTTGTCATTTCATCTCACATAATCTTGTCTTGATTTTCCCGATTGTATTTGTGATAGGGGTTCTCCTTCTTTGTGGAGTTTGTTTCTATCATATGTCTTTTCTCTATGCATTTTATTTATCTCGATCCTATTTGATTGTCAATGGAGGTGGACACACTAAAATAGGGGTTTGGCTAAGGAAAGCCCCTAAACAACCCCCGACATTTTTCCCATTATGTTAGTGTGTCTACATGAACAAGTTCAGTGAGGTGTTCGGATTCTAGAATTTTGTTGTCTATTTCATCAAAGATGATAGCACAACACGTAGACGTTTGCATGGTGCACTAACGTATGTGATTGAGAGCTAATAATCTTGAAGGTACAACCTATGGTTTTTGTAATTTTTGTTTATGTATATCAGATAATTTAATTCTATCATTTTCTCTTGTGATTGTGTGATTTTAATATTCTCATTATTTAAAACTTAGTGTAAATTTGGTTAAATTGCATAAACATTCTTCATCATTTATCTTGTCACCTAAGTAGTATCTTTTGAGCTAATTGAGGGCTATTTTCTCCTTAAGACCCCATCACCTTGAGGGTAGAAAATAACCTCCTTTACATTTTGGTGAATCCAATATGAATGAAAACATGTTAGGTCTTTTTCTTCAAAATTTTAATGCTTTTGATAATATATTTTAAGAGTGGGATTTTGAGATGTTGGATGATGCCCTAGATGACTTCTTAGAAGCATTTCCTTCTACTCAAAACTATGTTGAGAAAATTTCTCCATAAAAAAGTCTTTTTGTAAGTTGAGAAGTCTTTGTATGTAATCATAGTCTCTACCACCCCTTAAAGGCCTAAGAGACCGGTTATTTATGTGACTTTGGGTAGCCCTTCTCCTAAGAGAATTCATTATATTCATGGGGTTCCTCGTAAAAGTGACACAATAGACCTTTACATGAGATTCATGGAATCTAAGACTTCCTCATATTATAAAGCAATAGCCTATACTTATATTACTAAAAGGAAATAGAATTTTAATCAACCTACTTCTTTACCACCTCCTCAACCAAGCCTTCCTCAAGGACCTAGACATGTAGCTAAGCAACCAAATGAGTATGATCTTGTTGAGAAAATTTGTGTTACTCCTACCGAGATCTCATTTTTGGATTTGTTTTAGATTGTTTTGGTTTACCAATATGTTCTTTAAGAAGCCTTGCAAAAGATTATTTTTCCTTTGTCCACTAGGCCAATAGATGTTCATGCATTGATAGATCATATTCGTGTGGATTCAAAAAATATTACATTCCATCCATATGAACCCCCACCTCTGGAAGTGGAAAAACAAGAAGATAATTTGATGATAATAATTCACATTAATAATATTAGCATTATATGTTCTCTCATTGACATTGATTCAACACTCAATGTATGTAGCATTGATTTATTGGGTAAAATTAAAGTTGATTTGACTTCCCTTATTGATTCTTCCTTATATATTCATGGGTTTGATAATGTTAGTTGGAAAGCCTTAGGCATGATAATATTTCCTTTAAGGTTGGGATTTTTTACTGTACCCACCTTGGTATATATGCTATGCTAGGACTGTTACTATACAATATTCTCTTGGAAAGGCCATGGATTCATGCTTTGGGAGCGATTATTTCTACTCTACACTATTCTATGAAGTTGGTTGTTAATGATGAGGTAATCACAATCAAGGAAAACCCTCATGCTATACACTTATATGAGATGGAAACTATTGGTCAAGATTTGATTGTACCTACCCTTAAAATTTTTATCCATTCATTATCTTCCAATGCATAGAAACGTACTCCAAAATTACCTATAAAAAAGGATACTCTTACGAAAGATGTCTCTAAAGAAGATCCTCCCTAAGTAGAAAGTCCTGAGTCGACTTCTATTTCTTCTCCTATTTACCAAATGTTTGTCTAGGTGATGATTGGGGATCCTTGAACTTCATTGGATCCTATATCAAGGAGTGGCTAAGTGCAAAAATATGGGGGGGAAAAACGGGGGCTTAAGTGGCCACTTTTTTTTTTTCTAAAATAAGGAAATACTAACCTTGGACATGAAATTGAGGATAGTTATACTCAAAATTTTGAGATGCAACAAAAATAAGGATAGTAGTGCTTTGAGTCTACTTTCTAAACTACTATTTTTTTTTTTTAAATGGTTGAGATTAAGGGGTTCAAAAGAGAGGTCCACAAAAATTGGTGCTATTTTTGTCAAAAGAACATAACATAGCAACTTTTATGGCTCCCTCAAATGGTTAACTTTTTTTTAAAGTATTTTTAAAATCGCTTTGGTAAGAAATTAGCTAACAATATGTAGTTTATGCTCAATTTTTCTAATAATTTTTTAATGAAGATTTGACTTTTTACTAATTTTAAAAGTGGACAATTCCTAAAAAATAGAATTTTGTCCATGCTACCCCTATAGATTTTGGAAACTAATTTAAAATCATTATTTTTAATCTGTGCAGAATGGAGTCTAGTTTCTAAAAATGTAATTTATTTGAAAATTTGATGAAAGGTTAATTTATAACGAAAAAAACACAAAACATTGGTTTTCTCCAAAAAAAGACAAACAAAAGAAATTATAGATCAAAGGCTTAACATTGTCAAAGTGTGAAAAAAATTATATCGTTAGATAGATAAGAGAGAGCTTCACATTACCTAGGCGTTTGATTTTTTTGATATTGAAACATGTGCAAACCTGATGCTTAGGATGAACGTGATTATGTGAAATATTGTAGAATTTGCAAAAACACGAATTTGGATGTTGGGAAGAAACTCAAAGCCTTTGGGTTGGTATTCCAAGGCAGATACCAAGCCAAAGGCTTAGGGATTCCCAAAGCAAGAAATAATGTGAGCACGTTATAATGTGCTTGTGTTATTTCTTAAGTTTGACATGTTTTTTGCATTTGTGCCCAAGAAATGTCAATCAAGACATAATGTAAGCACATTATAACACAACGCGTTATGTCTTTCTTTGTGTTAAATGCTACTCTATTGAATGTATGCATATATATTTGTATGTTTGTATGTATGTATATACTTGTATGACATGTATGTATGTATGTATGTATGTATGTATGTATGCATGTATGTATGCATGTATGTATGCATGTATGTATGTATCAGTGTATTTATGTATGTGTTGGCTATTTTTTAAAGAACCAAACTTAATATCACTAGTTTCCTATGAATTTTCCACAATTCAATGATCAACAATGGTGATTATTGGCCAACGAACAAGTAGAGGCTTGCTAGGCTTCTACCTTTGCATTTTAGGCTCTATAAGACCCAGGAGGGTAATCCTTATAATGTTTAAATGATACTATTGTGCCAATTTACCATGAAAATTGTGAATAACAGATTCATTCCTGTAGACTGCAAACTAATGTAGGGTGGGTGCTTGAAGATGGGTAGCAAATTTGTGGCCACTTTCAAAAAAAA
>VDFB02000017.1:232322295-232488193 GCA_007258455.2 Sequoia sempervirens | reverse complement strand
GAAATGCATGGTGAAAGATAAGTATTTGATTACCCCAGGTCGATGAGAGAGGACATAGTTCAAACCCATAGCCGAGCTTTAAAAAAATCAAAAGGATGATGCAAGGTCGAGCTCACATATGGCAACCAAATGGATAATGGAAAACAAGTAAACATAGAAAAACAAGAATGCATTAGAAACAACACAGACGCCATGGCCTATGAGGGCTTTTCTCTCATCAAAAGGAACTAAGGAGCAAATAGAAATGTCAATTGAGCTTACCATGAATAGTGGAGACTGAATCTGGTGGAGAATTGAAGAGGAGAGTGCTCGACTGGAGTCTCAAATGTCAAAACCCTACTCATGACAGTGCTCTTTCTCAGCAGAGCTTTTTTTCCAAAGTCACCAAAATGCAAATGATGCGATTTTAGGGTTTGTTTTTGAGTTTTGTCAAACATCGATGCCTTAAATCAACTTAGGAAGGTCATTTCATAAAATTTTGAAATATTGAACCTCATATGGCCAAATTTATTACCTTAGGTCGAGCCTAGTGAAATATAGTGTTTTCCATTTGCGTAAGTCTTTAGGCTTATTTGATTAAATTTTTGGTGGTGTAAAGGGCTTTAGACTTTAGGTAATGTTAATCTTATTGCCTTAGTAAAAAATGGAGAATGACTAATTGCCTTAAGTTTTTAATTGATTTTGAGAGAAATCAATTAAAATCTAAATGAGAATTTACTTATGACTTAGGTTTTGTTTTCAAATTGATTTTAGAAGAAATCAATTAAAATATTGATAGGAGATTGCCTTATATTTTTATAAATTTTTCTAGGAAAAATCAAATTGTATTGGAGGGATAAGTTTATAATTTTTGCAAAGATTTCCAAAAATATTTAATTGCAAAAAATTAATCAAATTGAGAGAATAAAAGTTTGGAAAATTTTGTAAAGCAAGAATAAAACAATGCTTTATAAATTGTTTTATTTCTTTGCTATTTTCAGCAGATTGGTGATTTGACTTTTTCTTGGTCGGATTTGAGCTTCATGGTGAAGAGATAAAGCATTTTATTTTCTTTTAAAGAAGATTTCACCTATTTATAGGAGCCTTAAGGCATGCACATGCAAAAGTGTGACTTTTCCACTTTTATGCCACATTTTGGAGCAGTTTAGATGCTTTTCCTTGAGCTTTTTTCTTGAGTTCGGATTAGGGTTTTGTGATCTATCTTGAAAAAAAATTAGTGTTTTTATTAGTCCAGATTATTGTTTCTTCCTCTCAAGTTGAAACAAAGAGTTTTGTAAGCAGAAATTTGTACTCAAACATTGATACTCCTTTAGTTGAATAAAGCAACATTCCTATTTCTCAATTTTGTGTCTATTTGCAATTTTAGTTTGATATCATGTTATGATTTTTGTTTACAAAATCCTTGTTATGTCTTGAAATTGTAATTCTTGATGCAAAAAGTTCATAAAATACATGTTACATGTATTTAAATTTGAATCTTCATGCAAATCATTTATGTGCTAAGTGTTCATGAGAGATTGTGAAGTATTGTTGTTTTCTGAAAGTTGTTTGTGGGAAAAAAACTAGAGTCATCATTTAGTCATCGTTAAGTTTTGAAGATCACTTTAAGTCATAGGTTTCATTCTAGTTATTTTTCTAACTTTTTCCCTTAGAAGATCATTTAGAATAGATTCATTATTCGGAGAACCATCTCACTTTAGAGATTCCTTCTTTGTTCAAATCACCCACATTTGAAGAAGGTTTCCATGTGTCAACAAACAGTTAATTTTCTACAAATTAACACAGGGTGCATATCTAATTGATAACAAATCCTTTTTCTAATTTTTTTTGTATTTTTGTATTTTTTGTACTTTTTGGTTTTATACCTTGGAAGATTAGGCATAATTTTTTTTGAGATGGGATCTATTCATGGGTTCCTATAGAGGTTCCCCTTTGGGTGTTGACAATTGATATGCCCAGGGCTGACTTGTAGTTCTTGTTGTGATGATGAAGGGTCCCAACCAATTGGGTTCAAATTTTCCCTTGCCATCTGGATTTGGAATATTTTTTTGATTTTCCTTGAGCACAAGTTCTCCATCTTGGAAGGTCTGACTCCTGATCTTCTTGTTGTAACTCTTGCTTGAGATGGTTCTGGTATACTTGCAAATGGTTTAAGGAATCCATGCACCACTCGTCTTGCAATTCTAGCTCGTTTAATCTTGATACCCGATATTCTTCATCCGTGATGAGATTCTGCAATGATATTCTTAGTTAAGGGAGCTTGATATCGATAGGGAGAATGGCTTCTGATCCATAGACCAGGGAGAATGGGGCGACACCTGTTGGTGTGCGGATACTTGTTTGATAGGCCCAGAGGTTGGGATTTAGTTAGAGATGCCAATCGCAACCAACTTCATTGAATTTTTTTGAGGATCTTTAAGATAGTCTTATTTGTAGCCTCAAATTGGCCATTTCCTTGGGGATAATATGGGTTTGAAAATCAATGTTGGATATAAAACTTGTGGCATAGGTCATGAACATCTTTTTTTTTGAAAAGTGTCCTGTTATCTGAGATAATGGCTTGAGGGACACTGTAGCATAAAATTAGGTAGTTCAAGATGAAATTTGATATTTGCTTTCCTATGATATAGGTCATGGTGATGGCTTCCACCCACTTGGTGAAGTACTCAATGGCAATGATGATGAACTTGTGTCCACTGGATGAGGTGGGGGTAAGTTTTCTAGCGACATCGAGCCCCCACTATGAGAAGGGCCAAGGTGTAACAATCGGGTGAAGATCTTGAGCTGGCACATGGATGAGGTCCCCATGTTGTTGACATTGTAGACACCTTCAGATATAGTCATGTGCTTCCCTTTCCATTGTAGGGCAATAGTACCTTGTCCTCAACAGTTTCTTCGCCAAGGTCATACCACTCGAGTATGAACCACATATGCCATTATGTACCTTGACTAAGGTAGTCAATGCCTCCTCAGTGTTTAAGCAACATAACAGAGTTCCTTCAATGCTTCTACGGTAAAGGGTATCTCCTATGATGAAAAAATGAGATGAATTTTTGACAAAGGCTCTGTTGAGGTTTGGGGTTATGTCAGTTGGGAAGACTCCTATTCTTAGGTAAGTGTATATATCATGGTACCAGAGATCACTAGGAACAATGATTTTTCACACAAATTTGGACTCCAGTACCTTGAATGTGAGCACAAGAAGCTTCTCTATGAGGAATTATTATTTTGAAACATTGCGTGGGACATCTAGGAGTGATCCGATTGTAGCCATTGCATCTGTTGCTCTATTGTTTTCTCTTGGTAGCTACTCAAATGTGATATCAATGAAGGACTCCTTGAGACTTTCCACCAATTTCTTATAGGGAATCAACTTGTCATCCTTTGTTTGATACTCATTTTTGACCTAGTTGATTATAAGTTGTGAATCTCCATAGACCTTAAGTACCACTATCTACCATTGTATCACAATTCTCAACCCTAAGACAAGAGCCTCAAATTTTGTGATGTTATTTATGCAAGGGAATGACAACTTGTATGATTTTGGTATGTAGTCCCCTTGTGGGGTGATGAAGAAGATCCCTACCCTCGACCCATGTTGCATGTAGGATCCATCAAAGTACATTTTCCAGTGATCCGCTACACTTAAGTTGAAGATTGATTCATTGGGGAATTTTGAGACAAGTGGATTCTTTGAGTATATCAGTGCCTCCGCTAGATGATCTACAATTGCTTGTCCTTTGATGGCCTTGCACTCCACATACTCAATGTTATGCTCTGTCAGAATCATAACCCACTTAGTTGTCCACCCTATAAGCATTGCTTTAGAAATCAAGTACTTAAGGGGGTCTATCTTTGTGATGAGATTTATCTAATGGGATAGCATGTAATGTCTAAAATTTTGTGCTACAAACACAATTTCTAGATAGGATTTCTCAATGGAGTTATAGTTCAGTTCATGGCCCACCATAGTTCTATTGATATATAGATAACTCTCTCTTTTCCATTTTCGTCATGCTATGCTAAGAAAGTTTTGAGAGCCGCTGTTGTTGTTGATATTTATAGGATCAAAGGTTTTCCGAGAATTGATGGCATGAGGACTAGTGAAGTGCGTAAGTACTCCTTGATCTTTTAAAAGGCCTGATCACACTTCTCATCCTACTTTTATGCTACCCCCTTGTGGATTAGATGAGAATAGGGGGAAACCTTGTCTGCTAGTTGTGCTATGAATTGGCAGATGGAATGGAGTCTTCCTTGTAGGACTCTTAGCTATTTCAATTTTTTTGGTGCCTCCATTTTGAGGATTTCCTTGACCTGAGCAGGATCTATTTCAATCCCTCTTATTGACACGATATACTCAAGGATCTTTCCTAACTATACCCCAAAGACACACTTCTTTGGATTGAGTCTGACTTTGTATTCCTCCAACCTATCAAAGATGGAGCCTAATGCTGCTATGTGATCTCATATTTTCTTGGATTTAGCCAATATATCATCCACGTAATCTTCCGCTGTTTTATGAATCATATCATGAAATATTAGTGTCATGGCCCTCTAATAGGTAGCTCCCGCATTCTTCAACCCAAATGACATCATATTCTAGAAATATGTTCCCCATGGGCAAGTGAAGGCCGTTTTATGTTGGTCATCTTTTGCTATCACGATCTAGTTGTATTCTTAGAATTTTTCCATCAATGATAGCATCTCATGTCCAGTCTTCATATCCACAATCATGTTGATGTTTGGTAGTGGAAAGTTATCCTTGGGACATGCTTTGTTAAGGTCTCTGAAAGCCATGTAGATGTGGATGCCCCCAGTGGGCTTTGAAATAGGTACAAGGTTTGAGACCCATTCTAGATAATCAATTAGCCATATGAATCCTGCAACTAGGAGCTTTTGTAATTCCATTTTGACCAACATTGCTATCTAGGGATGCATCTTTCTCAACTTTTATCTCACAGGATTTGCTTAAGGATATATAGCTAGGTGATGAACCGCAAATTTTGGATCAAGGCCTAACATGTCAGCATAGGTCCATGCAAAGTTTATCTTTCTTTCCTTTAGGAACATAGCTAGAAGTTCATGTTCTTTTGTGAGAAGTGACTGCATAGAATGTTATGTGTGGTAGTTCCTCTATTCCCAGGTTGATTAGATTACACTTCTCTACTAGGACTACTGACTTCTCCTGATGTATGCCATTAAGGGAAAGATTGAATCCTTCATCCTCAGGTGCCTCAAAGAGGTTTTCACCATTGGGTGCATCCTTTATTTTTACTATTTTTAGGTCAGAGAGTGTCATAGTGTGGTTTTCACTCAATGACCTAGAGATTCTTCTTAGATTTTCACTTTTGCAATTGAACCCCGTAATAGGCTTTTGTGTCCAATATGATGTCAAACCTAGCCTTATGATATCCATATGTTATTGTATCCTAGAATCCCATGAATTTTGAGAGTGCCTCATCATTTTCAAATGTGTCCAAAATTGGTGGTCCTCGTTGGTTGTAATCGATGAGTTGAGGGTAGACTAGGTTTATTTCATGGGTTTGATGGTCTGACTCAAAAGATAAGGTACTAATCATGAGTAGGGAGGAATCCTCAAAAAGCATTGGCAAGTCATTTATGGAATCCTCATCACTACTACACACATCAGTTATGTCAAAGGTAAAGTTGTCTATGACTCGACTTATGGATACTGGTAATTGAAGGGAAAATTTTGATTGTTGAGGGGGAGTTTTAAATTTATTAACTGGGGCCACTTTTCTAAGTATGGTTACCTTCATAGGGGTACATCCAAGGCCAAGATTTCTTATTCGCTTCTCAACAACAAGGGGTTCAAACAGGCCATTGTCATTCTGCCTGAGTTTCTTGTTTCTATCATAGCCCATACTAAGCACCATTTGTAGACCTTTGTTGCTCTCATCCATTAGAAGATCAGGCACAGGCCTTTCATCTTGTTATAGGAGACTGGTTATGTCTCTTTCATCTATTATTTCTTAACTTAGATCTCCCCAATATTTGAATCTAGAGGGGTCTGCTTTGAAGGTATGGGATGATGTTTCAGTTAGTTGGGGTTGCCTATGAGTCTTGGGGGATTGAGGTAACTCCCCTATGAAAAAAACACTTTTCTTCATTCTATAATCCACACACCCATTGTCTTGGATAATGACCTTTATTGTAGAGATATCAAGAATGATGGGTGTCTTTGTCTCAGAAGTGGAGGCTAATGTAGTTGGGTCTACATATAGAATTGTGGGGCCTTCATTGTTTTTTGAGACTTGGGGGATTTTATAGTATTTTGCTTCCAGGTTCTTGCAGTAGGCAAAGGGTTCAGGATCAACATGAATCGTGACCTCTTGATTTTGATATGGGAACTTGATGCACTGATGGAAGGTGGAAGCAATTGCTTGCATCCCATGGATCCATGGGCGCCCTAGGAGGATGTTATAAGGTAAATCAAGGTCAAGGACCTGACATGTGGTTTCCATAATGGCTGCCCCTACTTGAATAGGGAGCTGAATAGTTCCTTGAGACACTCTTTCTTGATTGTCATATGCTCTGATTGTCATGCCCTTACCCTTTTCAATGGAATCCTTTGAGAATCCCAGATTCTTTATTAGTTTGAGGGAACAAATGTTTAGACCTGCACCTCCATCCACCAAGACCCTTTTGACTTTGTTTTTATGAACCAAGACTTCAAGGTGGAGTGCATGGTTGTGAGATGGTTGGGTGGGGAAGTCCTGATTGAAAAATGTTAGGAGACTTGGAGTGGTGATATTTCTGACCATAGCTTGGAACTGGTTAGCATCAAGATCTACAAAGATGGTAGATGAAGCCAATGCTTCCTCTAAGATTTTTCTATGTGCAGGTGATATCTTCAACAACTCCATGATGGTGATCTGAGCGGGGTTCTTTTCAGCTAGTCTAGGAAATTGTAGCCATTAGGAACAAATTTTGGATTGGAGGTGGATGCCCTAGGTGGTTGTGATGGTCCAACAATGGTGACTTTTTTTTCTGTGTGTGGTGACTCCACAATCAGCTTTGGCTCCCTTGATATTAATAATAGTGACCATTTTGTTTATGGATGCAACAATGTGATCATACACATGGTTCACATTGGCATACTTGGTCTTTCCATGGTTGTTCCCTTGGTTATGATCCCACATCAGATTCATGTATATTTTTAGGTCCTGATTTCCAGCTAGTTGCTTAACATTTATGACCTTGTCATCAATGAGGTCTTGGATCAGATTTTTCAACCTCATGCAGCTGACTATTGTGTGGGCTTGATTTTATGAAAATCACAAAGATGGTTTTCATTGTACCATGGTGGTTTCACTCGGGGTTTTTGATAGTTCTCATAAGTGGGAATTTTGATGAGATTTTCATTTATCAGCTTCTTCATGACTAATTTAATGGGTTCCCCAAGGGATGTGTACTTTTGCTTGGGGGGATTTTTGTTTTACAGGGGTGGTCCCCCTTGGTTATTTAGATTGTTTATTTGATTGTTGGATGGTTGTTGTGATAGTGCATTAACTTGTGTGTTGTTTCAATTGTTGTTTTTTAGTTGTTGGTAGGTTTGGGTGTTTTGTTTTGGAGCACTGATTATGACCTTGGCGTCCACCACACCATCATTGGTGACATTCTTGTTTTTCACCCACGTGCAAGGTTTCTTGTTATAGCTAGTGGATGGGTGGCTGTCTTGATGTTCTTGGTATGTGGGTGTCCCTCCTTGGGCAATAAGGGCTCGTTTGATGTTGAGCACCTTGGGGATAAAATGGTCATACATGGTGATACATTGCATCTGAAGATGGAATGTGAAGGTTTTCTCAAGGTTGGAAATGATGGTGCAAACTTGTTCTTCTAGAATGGCCCATTTTCTCCTATTGGCCTTGGATCACCATCGTTGAAGAAGGAAGTGAATGATTCCCCCTTAGCTTGTTTAAGACCAGATAGTTCCTCTAGATTGACATCCATACTGATATTGAAAGCATAGTTTTTTATGAATGCGTCTATAATTTCTTGGAACTTTTTGATGCTAGGAGGTAGGTGAGAGAACCATTCCATAGTGGGCCTAGCCAAACTTTGAGAAAATATCCACATCATATATGTATCATCATATGTGACCTCCATGCAATATACTTGGAATTCCCTAATGTGATCTTCAGGGTTTCCCGTCCCACAATATTTGTTGAATTTAAGAATTCCAAACCCTTTGGGGAATAGTACCATTTCCAGGCTCCTATCGAATGGATAGGGGAACAAGTTGCTTGGTGTTTTTGTGGTTTTTCCCAAATGAAGATCTAGCACTTGCTACGAGAGTAACTTGATTTGTGTCATTACATAATTTTGTGGATTAGGGGGTGGATTGAATGTGTTTTGAAGTGGTGGATTTTTTTGAGTGATGGGTGGAGTGATAGGTATGTTGGTGGGAGTTTGTTGCAAGCTCTACTGTGCAATCAAGGCTTGTTTATATGCCTAAATTTGTTGTTGCACCAACAATTCTTGTTGTTGGTCTTGCTATTGTTGTGCCAACAATGCTTGTTGTTGGTCTTGCTGCTACTACGCCAACAATGCTTGTTGTTGGGCTAGTAATCAGGCTACTTCTTGTTGTGCTTGATATTATTGCAGGGCTTGCTGATATTCTTGTTGTTTGGATGCTTGTAGTTGTTCTTGGTATTGAGCTTTCACTTGTTCTTTTTGAGCTTGATATTGGGCTTGAGCTTGGGCTTGTGATTGTGCTTGAGCTTGTGCTTATTGGGCAGATTGTGTAGCTTGTGTGGCTTGTGTAGCCTGCATGGCTTGAGTTGCTTGAGTGTCTTGAGCTACTTGCATAGCTTGGCTAGCTTGGGCGGCCTGTTATTGTTGTAATAAGGCTTGGGATTGAGAATCTTGTTGTGCTTGTTGTGTGGCTTGAGTTGCTTGTGCTTTTCAAGAAAATTTTTCTATAGCTTGTGTGTTTTATGTTTGTTGCACTTGAAATTGCTGAAGTGAATTTTGATAAGTTTGTTGTGTTGCTTGCAACATGATGCTATGTTGATTGGCCACATTTGGTCTTGGAGGTGGTGGTGGTGGAAGATTTGGAATGGTGTTTGTTGTTGTGATGAGGGGTGTTGTTGTATTGATGATGGGGACTTATGTGGTAGATGGTCGATTGATATGCTTGGCCCTTGAGAGACCACATTTTTGGATGGTGTTGTGATTACTTGTGTTGCTTGGATGGTTGCCACCTATTGTTGCAATATCGATGGAAAGATTAGAGGATTCAACATGATGTTTTGATTAATGATTGGGGGGTAGTTTTGACTTTGATTGAGTGGTGGTAAAGGAGGTAGCCCTAATCCAAGGGGTGGTGTGGATGTTAATGGAAAATTAATAAGTGGTGGAAAAATGGGTGGTGTGTTCCCTTGGGGAAATGATGATGATGATGAGGGGTCAAAGATGCCCCCTGGTCCAAATATCCCACCTTCTCCTTGTGAGGTCACAGGGAGAGAGGTTTGTTGAGAGGATATGCCGGTGTTGCGTGAAAAGATGATGATGGGTCATTGGGGTCTTGAAAGGTAAGTAGAACATATGGGTGTAGTGGATTTAATGGGACAGAATGACCCAAGATAGTGTTTGCATCCAAATCTTAGTTGTTCATAAGGGGGTGTGTTTGTAGTGTATAAAATAATTAGCTCCCCTTATTGACAATAGGTTGAGTTGGAGCAATGGATGATGCGATTTGGGGGATTGTTTGAGTGATGATTTGAAATGGAGGTGTGGATGAGATTGGGGGTGTGGATGAAATTGGAGGCATAATCCCAAGAGGCTTCTCCACAATAGTGCTTACATCAAAATTAGAAGGAAGTTTAGCCCCTTCTTTGGACAATTTTAGCATGTATTGTGAGGGATTGAGTTTCATCATGGCATTGACAATTTTGTGTGTCTCAATATTTTGAACCATTTCAATAATCTCATCTTCTGTCATCCCTAAAACATTGTTGGTGATGTCCTCCACTTGGGTACCTTCCTCTTGATGATCTTGTGGAAGTGGAGGAAAATTGAGCATGGGATTGTTAGACCCAACAAGATTAATTTCAGAAGTGGTTTGACTCAAGTCACTCAAAGTGGATTTTTCTTTGTGCATTTCCATGTTCTTCTTGTGTTGAGATCTAGTTTGGACCATAAAATTAGGATCAATTTTTTAGGAATGGGAGGTAAACATTTAATTCATTGGATTGATCTAAACTTCAGGTGTAAAAAAGAAAGTCTAAGATATTTAGGATCAAAGATGGTGATGAGATGATGAGAGATGGATGATTTGGTGGATGTTTGAACTCTTAGGAAATATTGAAGAGGATACTAAACTTTAGGACTTTTGGATTTGATGTTCGATTTGATTTTGGATCTTGATTTTTATTTTGATTGGTTTTGGTTTGGACAATGAACTCATAAACTCTAAGATGTTGGATGTTGTCCTAGAGTAAATTTTTCCATGAGATGATTATTTAACTAAGTATGTAAAGAAGGATTCATCTACACACACCTAGTCAAACAAGATGATTTGGATTTTGATTTCAAAGGATTTTCCCAAAGTTTAGCATAAAGGATTTTTTCAAGATTTCCAAGAGTTATTTGTGAGGTTATTTTGATTTGATGTTTGAAGGATGGATGAAATTTTTGATTTTGATCCTAAGAGACTTAAAAAGACTTTGTTTACTGGACCAAGGTGTTGAAGAACATGCTAATACTTCCTATGTGAGATATTCAAACCTTTGAAAGAGACTTGGATTTTGACAATAGTAAAGCAAATACAAATTTGGATTGTTCCTTGATGCACGCTTGTAAAAGTTGAAGGTCAATCTTTCTCTAAATTCATAAAGCATAGACAACCTTTTCTTGCGATATTTTTGACTAAGACCTTTGGAATTTGGTTTTTGGATTTTGATCTTTCGAGAAATCATTTAAAAGAGAACATGTGTGGGGTCCAATTGTTTCTTATATTTGCTTAGTGAGTTCTTTTTACCACAAACAATTCTTAATTAGGTTTTCAAACTAAATGTCTAATGTCCCAATTTCTTCTCATCCCACAAAGTCCATTATGTGGAAATCAAGGAAATTAAGGAAAAAGTTCCCTATTGTTGACTTTAGTGAGAGAAAATGAAGATATAAATTTAAATTCTTAGAAGCCTCTAAGGATAGAATCCCTAGGGGCAAGCAATAACACTTGATTTTTTTTTCAAAGGTATTTTCTTCCTAAAGGGTTTGAAATTTGATGATCATGTTTGAATGTTTGTTTTCCAATGTTTAAGATCTAAGAAAACTATTTTGATTCTAAGAAAATGCACAACCCTATGGATATTGAAGAGGCAATATTTGTTGAATCCCCACTTGGATAAATCCAGCTGCGCTTATTCTTGGAGGATGATTCAAAACTTGACCACATTAGATCCCCTCCATGACACTCACTTCTACAGGTGAACCAAGCTTTAGCACCCAAGAAAATCCCATGGCATACTTCTCATCTCTACCAAGAACCAAAAAAATGTGGGGTGGATTCAAAATGACTGTTTTTGCACCAACAACTAGATAAAGATTTGGACTTCTAAACAAAAGATTCTAGTATAGGCATTCCATTTTTGGGGGATCATCCATATGGAAAGAGACCATTACTTCCATTCTTGTCGGAACAATCCTTATGATACTTGAACTTTCCTCAAGTACCCATAGTTATATATTGGGTGGAAGTTGCTTGGATTTAGTTTGTTCCTAGTTGGGCCGTTCCCTGGGGTGATTACTTTTTCCCACCAGGTAGGCCCTATAAGGATAAAAAAAGGTGAGCAAGCACATCCATAGTTCAATGAATATTTTTTGAGAATCAAAGAGAGAGTGCACACTATATACTCCACTCACACTCACAAGATTTTGTTCAATTTTAAGAATCCAAATGTAAGTGTGAAGGAAATCACTTATACAACTTAATATCACAAAAATCCTTTTGATTCTCAAGATCGCCATGAGGTGCAGGAGAAGCACATATGTCTTTTAGATGATATTACTTTGGATAAGAGATTACAAAACATAAAAGGCACATGTTCATTTTAATCCTTCAAAGCAAGAATTGGATTCTTTTTAAGCACCAAAAGGAAATATAAGAGTTGCTTGTTCAATTTTTAAGTTCAAAACAAAATCTAGTAAGTTTCCTAAGGTTCTTTTTAATCCCTTTGTTTTTTTCTTTTTAAGCCCAAACAAAAATTATTGAGTCGTAAAAGCATGAAGATGACAATGAAATGATAATTCCATAGAGAAGTCTTCGTCTTTGTTTCCTCCCTTCACTTTTGATCAAGCCAACTTACAAAAATTGGTTAAAACTATAGAAACAGAAGCCAAAAACTAGTTAGTAGTCAAAAGAACCCAAAATGAAAAGCACATGTTGAAATTAATTTGAAAAGTGTCTTTTACCCAACTCTAGTGGTGTAGTCTGCGATGGTGGCACAGTTTAAAGGAGTCAGCAGTACTGTATAGCGCTGCTGGGACTAATAGCGGCATTATGGAGAAACTAGAGAGTGTGATTGCGACATTGTTTTGACTAGATACAAAGTTTGGAGTTTGGAGGCCTGGTCAACAAAAGGATGACTCAACCGTCACTATTTGGAATTCAAATTTTGGGTGGGAATGACTCAGCGTCATAGTTTGGAGTTTGATAGCAGTGCTAAATGGCGCCGCTGGACTGATAACATCACAGTTTATTTGTCAGTGGCATACTTTCCTGTAGACACAATTTTTTTAAGAAAACAACAAAATTTTGAAGAAAAACGTGTTAGATTCTTCAAATTCTTCCTCCTTCTAGCACCAAAATGTGAATGGTGATCCTAGACTTGCACAAACACAAGGAACAAACACATAATTAGCGCCAGATGCAAGTTAGAAAAACATTCCCCATGAAATTCATTTGAAACATAAAAACAATAAATAATATGAAGAACACAATGAAAATCTATTAAATCCTATTTAAATGATCAAACTCTCAATCCCATGGGGGAATTGGTGACATTTTGATGTGGAAAATGGCCCTTTTCCAATTCCTTGCAAGCTTGAATGATGATTGATGAAGATTTGATGCTCATTGTTGGAATTCCTACATAACCTAGCTATGAAACTTGATGAAAACTATGAAAATGGATGAACAATGGATGAGAAAATTCAAAATATCAAGATAATGACTTTGCATAAAGTTGTGTATCCAAAATCCAAATGAGAGCTTCTTATTTATAGATAAGAATGATGAAGGATGAGGAAAAATGGATGAATGTGGGACAAAAGACCAACCAATAGCATAAGCCACTTGTCAATATGTGAGTGGACAAAGGTGGAGCACATTTTGGTCATTGTTGAATTAAATGCAATTAGGTGGAATTTCAAAATTGATGAAACGAAAAGTTGGAGGGAGAAGAAAATGAAGTTAATGCCACTTGGCTCAAGGCAAAGGACATGTAAGAAACTTCAATGCCTTGTTGGATGTACAAATCCTCTTGGAGGGATTTTTCAAACTTGGAGAATATTCCCTTTTTGATGCCTTTTTGAAAGTAAATAGAGATTTAGTAAATCAATTAAAATTATTTTCATGTGAAAGTTGTAAAAGCTAGAGGATTTGATGGATTAAGATTAGGATTAATCAAGATTTGATTAATTAAGAGGGAGATTAGCTGATTTGACCATTTCATTTAGATTTTTGGATTAATTTAAATCAAAGTGAGAGGAATATGATTTTAGACTTAATTAAATAAGATTTGATTTATTTAATTAAAAGGGATGATGTTAGATTAAATCAAATAAAGATTAATTTATTTAATTTAATAGAATGACTTTAGAGATTAATTAAATAAAATAAATTATTTAATTAAAAGGGAAAAAATGACTTAATCAAATAAAATTTATTTATTTAATTGAGAGATCAAATATGATGAATTTAATCAAATACATATTATTCGATCAAATGGTTAGCAAAAGAGATGATTTAGGATAAATTGGTGTTAGTAAAATCAAGATCAAATGTACAGGATCAATTGGTACATTTTACGTGTCTACAATTTGGACCTTTGATGAGGGAAAAAATATATAAGACAAAATTTATTTCCATTTGCTAAAGAAGATTTACCCACCTTCCAAAAGGAATCTTTCATCATTGTATCTTTACCAAACTATCTTCTTCATGAGTCAAAACTATTCTCCAGATGCATGTCTAGTCAATAAAACTTTAAAGCCAAAAAATCAATTGAAATGAGAAAAGTAGACCTGTCCATGTGTTAGCACCTCTATCATCAATCTTCATGTTGGGGAGAAAAAAATATTTTATCCATACTTTAGCAAAAGCCTAATCTATACTAGTTGTAGGCTATGCATTGTATTTCCCCCATCTATTACTCACCACATCTATCATCAATTTTCATTACTGAGAGGATAAAATGTTTTGCAATACTTCAACATAGGCTTAATTTCTAAAATTTTCAAGCCATGTGTTGTAATCCTCCTTAGTTGGCCATTGCATATACAACTTCTGTACTTTTGTACAATGCTGATTATACCTTTCATCAATTAGAGCCCTGGCCTCTATAACAAAGGTATCCATCATCATTTCTATTCCTGTCATATTATCTATGTCTGGGTTCAACATAGAATAATCAACAACTGTTAGCATCATCTTAGCATGAGTAAGAAAATCTCCCAATTCTTCCATTCATTTAGAAAACTCCTTTAATTTAGTCTTATCATTCAATATTTTTGGCATACCATGTCCTTCCATTTCTCTTAACATTTTTAATTTATTCTAGAGTTGCATTCCTAGCTTCCCACGAAAGGTTGTGATTTCATCCACCAAATCAATTATCTTCAATAAATCAAGAATGTTGGTGGGGGCTTCAGGGTCTTCCTGCATCTGAGGCATCATTTATTTTAGTGTCCCCACCCTAGTGCTCCACTTACTCCATTCATTTTGAAAAGAATTTTGTACCTACAAATATTTTATATTTTCTTCATGAATGTTCTTGTAAGCCTCCCACATAGTGTCAACTCTATTTTCCAACTTTATTACTCTATGTTTCAATACATCATAAAAAATATTATTGGAAACCTTGACCATTTTCATTTTGGCATTCTTAACATTGTCCTTCTCTATTTGCCATTCCTTCTTCAAGCTCTGAATCCTTAGTCCCAAGATTTCCCTTTCCCGAGCTAGCATTTCTGAAGATGAGGATGGTTAAGGCAATGTCCTTATTGATTGACTAGGCTGAGCTATTGCTTGCATTTTATTACATTCATCTAAAATAATATTGTAATCTTTTAATAGTGCATCATATTTCTTCTGAGAAATTTGTGTAGTATCAACACTAAGCATTGCAACACACACAATCAACTTTGTAGCTTGCATTGGGTTTATATCTGTAACCCTCTTCACTACCACTAATCCAATGACTTCTTTAATTGATTTGACAACTGCATGCTTCCTAGTGTTAGGTGCCATAGACCAAATTTCAAGAGTATGCAATTTAGGACTATAACCTGATCCAAAAACCCAGTTGTCAAAGTGATCCTCTGATACAAAGGCTTGTGGATCTCTTCTTATTGCATCAAGTGCAATGGATAATGTTAGTGTGCACCCTAGAAGCAACATTATTCCACTTTCTGTGACAATTTTTCTAGCTTCATCAAGGGTAATGGTTGTTATCTTAGCCATGATATTATCTTCCTCTACTTTCTCTGACTCCTACTAAGAGGGGACTACACCAGCTCTGAATTGCTCAATTATTTCCTTTATATCCTTACTCCTTTGTTGTATGATGAATTTTTTATACTCTTTTGTTTTCACAAAGACATCTTCTGCAAGAAATTCATCACAGGCCTTGGTCCTTGGATCATCATCGGCCTTCTCATCATACTGCCATTTAACAACTCTATCTTAAGGGATATTAGAATCAAGAGCATCATTAATTTTGGGAGAAGGGAATCTCCTCTCAACCTCCTCCTCATTAGGTACATGCTTTGCAATTTTCTCCTCCCCAATTGCCTCAACATCCCCCCCTGAATCTTTGCAGGCTACTTAGGAAGATCCATGGCTTGGGGTTATTGCTCCAAGAGAGCTTGTGCTCTATCAACAACTTCTTTGACCTTTACCTTAAACTCTTCACTTTGATAATCACTCAAATTTTTCATAGCCCTCTCCAAAGGGTTTTCAATTTCATCATATGGATTCAGATAAAATGCATTTCTTTTTATGATATCTTCTTCAATATCATAGATAGCAATCCACTCCTTCTTCCTTGATGTGACTGTTTCATCACTTGTTAAATTTCTTAACACATCATTTCTATATTAAAATTGACAGGAAAATCTAGATAAACCCTTCTTTCTGCTCATACCATTTACAAAACCTTCTAGATCAAAACTCCTAACCTCATCAATAGGCAACTTGAGGTTATTCACCATTATCCAAAATTTCTCATAGGACTCCTTGGTAGTAGCTTTGAAGTAAGAAAAAGCACACTGTGGTACTGCCACAAACCCTTTCCTAGGAGTTCTAAATATCTCCTTGTCCATAAAATTGATTTTCCACATCAACTCTATGAATTCCAATATATCTAAGACATATAAGGGTAAAAAATGTGGTGCCACCTTGGCTCCATAGGCCTTGATTAGAGTGTAGTCTGAATGTAGAAACCAATCAACCCAATTGTGATCTTCTTGTGTTCCTTCTACATCCTTGGGGCACATGATATCTCTAATAACTTTTGAAAGCCTATAAATGGGTGCCATACCCAAGCTCTCCAAAACATCATATTTGATGACATTGAGAAGTAAAAAAAATTTTGAATGGTCACAATTTTGGTCCCAAATATGTGTCCACATTTGGACAGGAAAATGATTATTTTCATCATTCTACTACGTTAATTTCAATTTCTTCTTCCATTTTTCCCGTCGCACATAAAGAAGCATATGCATTAACAAAGAATAATGTTGAAAAACTAAAGGAATGCTTTCCTCATTCAAACTAATCAAATCCTTATGCATTTTCTCTGTAATGTAAGCAACATAATCAAATACCATGTTGGAATTCCAATTCTTTATGTCTATTACCATCACCAATAGGTCACTAACTATTCTTGCATCAAAACTATGAGCCAAAACCTGATCCAAGTAGTAGTAGGTATTCTTGAAATAGTTGAAAAAGTATTCACACTCAAAGGTCTCCATGTCCTTAGGACCAAATCCTCCCTTATCATCATTTTTTTTCCTGGAAAGCACATTCTTTATGTATGCATATCTATTTTTCTCATACTCATGCTATAACTTTGTGTGATTGATACTGACTATATAATTGGGGTTCAACTTGAACACCTCCACAATTTTATCTCTTGTCACCTCAAGGATTAGAGTTCCATTTTAAATCTTGATTTTCCTATCCTTGGGGTCATAGTGTTTTTCTAGTTCCAACATCACATCTACCTCCACAAATACATTTGGCACCACAAGCCTTCCGAGGTTAAAACCCCACAAATGTCTAGTTGTGTGTCTTGCAAATATTTTGTTAAAAGCATATAGAAATAACTCCCACCCACTTTGTGGTTGAGAAGTTTCCCCAATTCCACTAGCAAGATCAATCAGCTTGTTGGTTACAACAGCCTACCCCATGGGTCTTTTCCCAATTTGCAACCCTCCCTCATTCACATCCTTGGATGCACCTTTCATAAATCTATCACGAGTTCTCTTCACACCTTTTGGATTTTTAGGTGATCCTTGCACATCTAGCTTAGGTGTGGATGTAACATCCTGGGTTTTAGGTCTCTTAACCCTCTTCTATTTAGGTTTCCCTTCTAGCCTAATGATAGAATAACTGGGTTCACTCATTTTTATAGTAGAACAGGACTAGGTTTTGCAAATTTCAATTCACAAAAAGGATCTACTAGTTTATATTCTCAAGAAATAAATTTGCAAAATAAAATCCTCCCAAACCTTACTTAATTCTTGCTAACCCAATTGAACATGAACGATTCACAAAACCTAGGAAACCTTAAGCACTTAAAACTTTCATTCTTCTCACTAATTCCCAAAATCAGCTTAATTCAATGCAATTGACACAAAAAAGTGATATTATTTGCTTACCCAGATGGAATTTTGTTGATAATACTCTATGCAACTACTCGTCGGAGATCTTCATGTTGTTTCCTCAAACTCGATGAATTTCTCTACTCTCAAACACTCGCAATTGTGAGGACTGATGAGACAACTACCTTCTTTATGGCCAAAGGATGGAGCATATCACCATTAATGTCTGATAGAAATCTTGTGTGAGCGAGCTAAATATTAGCCATTTGAGTTCAAATGTTGGTCATTGATCATTTTTATTTTAAAACCATATCAATGGATCTCCTTTCATTTTTCACTTTCTCTTTTTTCTTTTTAGTGATGCTCCTTAGATGTTGCCACATTGCCCTTATTTTCCTTAGTCACCTTTTTTTTGGAAGCTATCGTGCATCGCTACTTTGGTTTATGCTCCTCTAGATGAATCCATGATGCCTTAGGACCTAGTAACAAAAGGAATATTCCATTGCTCATTTCCAATATATTCTTTAGATCTTCACTTGTATCTATGATGGTTTAAGTTAGCACAATGGGAAATAGACTTAACATTCTATCGCTCATTGTGGATGTTCTTTTTCTTTCATATGTCTTATCAACAATGTAAGCAACATACGTGATAAGATCTCAGTTGTTAGATCAAGGTCTTTCTTTGACTATATTCATCACCCATCAAACATCTCTGATTCATATCTCAACATCCAGGTCACATAAGTGATGGGAGAGAAGTGTTGATGGAACAAGATTTAACCACGCACACATATTTCAAGATCAATGGAACTAGAAGCATTTCCCTTAGTAATACTTCAAATTAGTGATGGAATATTAATACAAAAGACCTCATCGCTCATCACTACTTTGAAAAGGATAAGCAGAGAACAATCCATGATGAGTGATGGAAGAAAATACAAATATCTCATAAGGTCATTACGCATCATTTATTCAAAACTCAAAACTTGCAAGAAATTAGCGATAGAGAAGCAACCAATGATAGTGAATAAAACACTCATATCGTGGATCACTAATATGAAACTCAAGGTTCAAAACCTATCCGCTATGAGTGATACAAAGGGAGAAGGCTCATCACACATCACTTATATAAGTCAAGTACTCACAAAATAATCCACGATGGGCAATATGCAAGGCGATGAATGAGAAATTAAGTGAATCAATTTTGCATGTGCTCACATGTTCTAAAAGAGGGGACCAAATAGGAACAACACAAGACAGGGCCATAAAAGGACTTAAATAATTTTAATGCAAAGGATGTAAAGGCCAAATATTTTAGATTTTGAACTTTATGAAACATTAAATCCCAGGACTCAGGTAACAAGAGAAATATTAGGCAACAGGTAAAAGAGGGAACCCTAACCACAAGGGTCTGGTCAACTAGATGGACTCAAAAACATAAGTTTTTATAACTTGATTGAAGAAATACAATAACAATTCAATAGAGGATTAGATAAAAATATAAGGGTTTAAACAAAGGAGAATTTATATGCTAAGTAAACCAACTCCTCAACATAAAACCCTAAACCCTATTCATATCAGACCAAGAGGACACCAGAGAAAAGGTAATTTAGACCAGTGGAACATGAAAATTTGAAGGTTCCACTAATGGCTTTGACTGGGGATGCATGCCTCTCATAGGCATGGTGAGATTCTAGATCTCATGGTTGAAGTATGCCAAGCATAAGGACATCAAAAACCAAGGACTTTCCTAGACAAGGCAAGAAGACGAGACCCAAGAAAACCAACATATATACAAAATTTATAGGACTATACAATGTACATGGAAGAGAGCATATTTCAAGAGAAATATGGCTTCAAGAACTTTCCATGTACTAATAGTTCAAGAAGTTCACCAGTTAGGCTTTGAAGAAAGTATGAGTCTTCACCATGTGTGTTGGATATCAGATAAGGGCCTAACCATAGTGCTTCAAATTTTCCATGCTTGCCCTTATCCCGAGCCCTTACATTCCACATTATTACCATACTACCCACTTCAAATTTTTAGGGAGAAGCTTTTTTATCAAACAAGTGATTGAATTGCAATTGCATCTTTGCATTTTTGTCATGAGATTCTCTTCTAGTTTCATCTAGTTGTATAAGATTATCAATCCTATGCTACATTTCATCATAGATGTTCTCATCATACTCCTGTACAAATTTTTACATCTTTAGCATTTATTTTGAGGATTTTTAGCATCCAAATCATAAACTAGACTGAATGGTGAATGACTAGTGGCTTTCTTTATTGTGACTCTTTCTTCCCAAAGTGCAAGCTTCATATTTGAATCCTGAGCTTTCTTGTTCTTCTTTATCACCCTTTTAATGATATTAATTGAAATCTTATTGCTAGATTCAACCTAACCATTTCCTTGAGGATGGTAAGGGGAAGAATAAGAAATTTGTATGCCATGCCTATCAAAAAAATACTTAAAATCATCTGACTTGAAACACATGGAAATATGTGAAATGATCTTCTCTGGGACCCCAAATCTAATCAGGATATTGTTCATTAGGAAATCTATTACCACCATACTTTTTCCCTTCTCGATGGGGATTTCTTCCACCCACTTTATGAAATAGTGAAGTGCAACAAGGATCGATGAGTTCCCCCCACTAGACTTTTTTTATATTTCACTAATGAAGTCTATACCCCATTGTTGGAAAGGGGCCTGAACTAAAATAGGCCTAAATGGAAAAATTCCTGAAATATTCAGCTTCCTTGCAAATCTTTGGCAAGCATCACAAGTCTTAACAAACTCGTGGGAATCCTTAAAACTTGTAGGCCACCAAAATCCCACCCTCAAGATCTTGTGAGTAGTAGTTTTAGCCATGTAGTGGCCACCACACACCCCATTGTGCATGTCTTGCAAAAGTTCTAATGCCTACTTGCCATCAAAACACTTGAGCTATACTTCCTCTGAACTTCTCCACCATAATTCATTATCGATGATGATGTGCTTAATGGCATGTAACTTTAAAGTTATTTTCTCATTATCAATGATATTCTCAGGAAAATGCATAGTTTGTAGGTATTGAAAAATCCTCTTGTACTAGCCACACATTTTTATATCACAAATAAGTGCAACATTAACACACTCAAACTGATTGATTTGATTTTCCTCCAAGTTAGTTTCATCCATTAGCTTAGCTATACCTTGTCCTCTTACTAACTTAGTGATCTAGACATCAATGTTGAATTCAATAACACCTTCTTCCTATAGTCTCTTTTTGAGTGAAGATGTCATTCACTGCAACACTTAGCACAAATTCTATGATTGTAGCTTCCATTAAGTTCTCGAATTATTCACAGCCTTGACTAAAGCATATTCTTGCTTCTTAGTCATGTCATATTTAATTTATGTGACCTGCAAAGACTTACTAAAGAATACAATAGGATGTTCAAGGCCTTCATCACTTTTTTGCAACAACACAACAACAATAGTATGGAAAGAAGCAAAAGAAAAGATATCGATTAGTTTAGAAAAGATTGGAGATTTTAGCATTGGAGCCTCTTTAATAGCTTGCTTTATGCTCTTGAATTCCCGACTAGGATCTTAAATCCAAACTAAATTTTCTCCCTTCTTTAGCATCTTAGAGATAGGTCTTGTAATATCAAAAAAGTTAGTGACAAACCTTCTCAAGAAATTTATTTGACCAAAAAATGACTGGATACCTTTGACATTTTTTGGCCATGGAATCTTGTCTATGGCAGCTATTCTCTCAAGATAAATCCTTATCACATCCTTAGACACAATGTGGCACAATAGCTTACCTTCCTTTACTCCAAACACACATTTTTTAGGATTCAAAGAAATCCCATAGTCAAGTGCTTTCTTAAAAACTTTCTCTAAATGCATACAAATCTACAAATGCTACATCCATGGCTATTCAAAAAGTAGCCCCTGCATTTGTCAAACCAAACAACATCCTCACATAGACATATGTGCCCCATGGAGTTGTGAAGGCTATTTTTTACTACTCAGATTCTTTAACCATTGCTTGATTATAACCTAAGAACCCATCCATCATATATAGTAAATCACAACCAATTACCTTTTGTAACAAGGCTTTCATGTTGGGAAAGGATAATTATCCTTTAATGATGACACATTCAAATTCCTAAATTCAACACAAAGCCTAATGTCACCATTTTTCTTTCTAACTAGGACCAAATTAGAAACCCAAGTAGAATACCTGATAGGCTTAATAATCCCAACATCCTTCAACTTTACAAGTTCTTCCTATATTTTAGGTTGCAAAGTGGGATTTATTGGCCTCTAATTTTTCCTAAAGGGCTTAGCATTTGGTTTCAAAGGTATTTCATGTTGGAATAGCTCTTCCCTATATGCCTTCAACTCATTATATGACCATGCAAATACATGTCTATATTTCCTCAATAGGGCAATCAACATTGTCTTAACTTGAGGTTTCATCTTCTTCCTAATATACACTTTCTTTGGAGCATTCTCTATCCCAAGGTTTACTTCCTCCAAATCCTCTTTGTGAGTGGATGTCTTCTTAGTGTTGCTTCTATCTAGACCATCAAACACCCTTTCCAATTCCACCAGTCCTTTGGGAATCTTATTAGTCTTCATCTGTATAATCTCATTCCCAAATATGGTCCTTTACCATCCACCTCTTCCATAGAGGCTACAAAATAAATTTCCCAACCCTCATACTCATCTATGCATTGTAAGAGCCCCAAGATGTCATCATCATCATTAAAAACTTTCCAATTCTTGATGTTTTCCAAAATTTAGGGATTGATCTGCACTTCAACTTTGGAAATGATAGTAAATGTAATATCATTTGGTAAGAGGGCAATGTTATCAAGTAAATTTGCTACTCTATTGTTTCCCCTTTCAAACCAATCTATTCCAAATGCATCAAATTGTTCAATAGAATCCTAGAAAACATTTCTATACTGCTTCAACCTGGTATTTTTTGATGCATATTTTCCTCTAACTTGAGAAACAACAAGTTCTGAATCTCCAATGACTCTCAAATTTTTAATAACATGTTTCTTAGCTACCCTCAACCCTAGTAGAAAGGATTCATACAAAAAGCTACATTATTTGTGCACACAAAAAATTAACTGAAATGAGAATTTGAAAGTATTACCACTGGGAGAAATGAGTAAAAACCCTAGCTCCTTCCTTTGAGTAAGCTCCATCAAACCTCATATTCCATAAGTCATCGTTGTTAGCCTATTGCAATACTTCTTTATCCAGAGGTGCAGGTTGTTTTTCTCCCTCTTCTTGTAACTCTTGAATCCTAAAATTGTCCATGCTAGTGTCTACAAAGTGAATTCTATCTACTTCTCTTACAAACTCAATGATATGTGGAGCTCTTGGTTCCCTCACAAGTTTGATATCCTTTCCCTCAATGGGAAAAGTTGCAAATGGCATATCACATTGCATGCTACCTCCCATATAAGTACTCCATTTTCTTGATAACAACATGCCATAATTGGGTCAGATATCCACCACAACTATGCTCATGACAATCTCTTTACTTGGAAAGTCAACCAATTTGTATGGAACATCCTTGATAACACCAATAACTAGGATCTCTCTTAAGTCCATGGCATAAAATTTTCCATCTATGCAACTTATTTTTAGACCCATTTCCTTCATTATCTCCATTGGCATAATATTTGATGAAGCCCCTGAATCAATCATAAAATTCTTCAAAATCTTACCATTAACAATTAGAGTTAAATAGAATAGGTCAATGTTGTCTGGGAAAGTAGTGATGGTACTCCCCAAATAAATCTAAGGGATCTCACCAATGTCTCTCTCCATTATCTCTTCAATGACTTGATTTCCACTCACTTGGGGCTGAGTAGACACCACTTTATCCTCATAGGACGTAGAAGATGACCACTTCCTTTTTCTTGTGTTCATCAATTCCCATCATCTCCATTAAAGGGTTAGTAACCTTGACTTGAGATAGAAGTTGGAACCTATCAACTGGATTATAGTTTGGTAGTTCATAAGGAGTTATACTCTGTTCCTCCAATTGAATCTTTTGTTGCTCAAACTTTTTCTCAATCTCTTTCTTTCCAATTTATTTTCTGGATTAGCTCCTGACTTCTGAGTTTTAACTTTAACAATTGAGACAACTACCTCATCAGGTTTCTTCTAAGTTGTAGTATCCCTTTTGGCCCAAATTCTTGGTCCCTTATTATCTTTAGCTTTGGCTTCTTCTTTCTTAAACTTGGCCAATTATTCTAATTTATTTCATTACTTCTTTACTTTCTATTCTTTCATAAATATACTGCTAGGCTTACCTTGATCACAGTTAACAACTTTTCTTCTCAAGTTGTGAGTATTCTTGGCTTGCTCCACCAATGTAGCTGTGATTTTCTTGTACTCTTGATTAGAAGGTCTTCTCAAAGACACATCCATTTCATCTGTTTCCATGGCACAAATGTTACCTTCAACCTCTTCATCTTCATCAGGGAAAATTTGCTAATGGTGGGAATCTGATCTTTTCCTTTGACAATCAACATCCACTTCCTAAGATTCTTCATCTAAAGAACACTCTTCATCAAAAAAATCTAATCTGTGCATAAGTTCAAGAAATTCTACATCATTCTCTTCCATTGGCTCATAGTCATCTGGCTGAGCTTGTTCTTCCTCAAACTACATTGCCACCGAACATGTTTGAGAAGCATGAAGCAACTGATAGATAACACACCATGGTGTTTCATCAGCAAAGCAGACTGAGTTTTTCTACAAATGATCCAGAGGAACTTTTTTTCAAGCATTCCTTTAATTGTTGGGAATTGGTTTCCCATTATTCCAATTAGTATTATATGGATGGTCCTGTAGCCGAGGACGTCTCTAATTCTTGTGAAAAATTGGATTTTCATTTGAAAGACCCTTTTCTTGCTTGGAAAGTCTATAGCTGATATCCGTCATGGAATTTGCAACATTGTCAATATTGTCTTCAAGTGAAACTCCTTTTTCTCTAAAATTTTTATCCTCTCTTTGGATTCTTAAGGATTTTCACATCATTTCTTCTCCCTACCTTACTAGTTACTCTACTGATATTTTCAATATGAATTGCAATCTTAAAAGCTTCTCTCAATGTTTTAGGATCTTCTTATCTAGTAGGTGATAGCTCATCTTTGCATCAAATGCATTACAATAGTTTACCAGGCATACACTATCATTTAATCTTAAATCAAGAGGCAATCTATTCATAGCCTTCTAAAACCTTACATTGAAATTAGCTACAACCTCATTTGATCCTTTAGAAATGTTGTTAAATTGGTTGAGAAGGAACCTTGAGTTAGTTTTATCATTTTACTATTCTCTAAACAACCTCTTGAACTCTTCCATGAACCGATACTCTTATCTGGGAGACCCCTATTCCATTCTCTAGCATCCTCTATGAGTGATTACAAGAAAAGATTCATCATCACATCTTCAAATTCTACTTCAAATCATCCATGACATTAGAAAATGATTTGAGGTGGTCCTCACCACTAATGGAATCATTACTAGAGAATTTCACTAAAGTAGGCCTAATATCTTTAGGAAAATGATTAGGATATCCAAGGATTCTATTAAAAAAAAGTTGCTGTTACCTATCCACTTGCATTGGTCTCTTGGAAGTTTAGTCTCTATGATTATTTCTGGGCTCATCATCTTCTTGATTACTAGACTGCTTGTTTCCCTTGCCATTTTCATCTCCAAGAAGAAAAGATCTCAAAGAAAGATGAAGCAGAGAAAATTTAGGAAGAAGGAATGCATGAGGAAGATGAGACTATGAAAGGTGAGAACATGAAAGGTGCACTTGAAGGAGTGATGCTCAAGAGGAAAGACAAAGAAGGTAATAGAGAAAAGGAAGCATATATTGATTATAATCAACATAATAAGATAATTGAGGGAGAGCATGTTGAGGAAGAGTAGTTTGAGAAGATAGAAGAGGAGCTCCGAATGGAGAAACATGAAGATATTGGCATCTTGTATTCTATAGAGCAGACATCCACTCTTTGGCTAGAGCAAAATTTAAAAGATAAAGTTCCTATGGTTTGTGACCTGAGAGCTCATTTTGAGGCTATCTTAGCTAGGGAAATACAACAACCAAATGAGAAGAAGATGGTGAAGGTCAGATCACACATTACCAAGGATTCCTAGAGGTCATAGATTGTCCACATTTCCACCCTAGTTTTGGATAAGGATGTTGCATCAAATTTTCCCTTTGAGTAAAGAGTTACTTCAATAAACATTGGCCTAATGAATAGAGCACAAGAAATTGATGAATTTCAAGGGTCAAAATCTACTATTTTTAGTTGAATGGACAAGGACTAGGTAATGAATAAGGACTTAAGGGCATATGTGGTAATGTTGACTACCTTGTTACAACAGTTGGTAACTCCTGGGTAAGATGTTCTTGTGGAAATATCTACTCCTACAATTTTTTCCAAAGAAGAGGTAAACAAGGTGGAGCATATGAAGAACTGGACCAAAATCATCATATACTGGATTGATCATGTTACTGCTATAGGGGAAAAAGTCATTGATGTTGGAGTGGAGAGGCATAATAGTTGTTTAATTTTAAAGTAGGTAGTTGATAAAGAGATCGAAGAATGCACTAATTTTCTAAAGTATCATGAGCTCACCCATCCTAAGCTATATGTCATTAGGACCTTGTCTATAGAAGTTTTGGAGAAAGTGGAAATTTTGGCTAAGAATGAAATAAAGGAACCTGAACTTTGGGCATACACAATATATTTCTGCAAGGAAATCCTTTTGAATGTTTTTTTAAAGTTGAGGGACAATTTCCTATAGGATTATTAATCTTCTATTTGAGTGTGATCCATTTTTGGAGCTTATGGATGGAGCTACAATTTTTGTAGAGAAATTAGATAATGCAGCTGTTAAACATGCTTGGAAGCTGAGGATTTTAGTGAGACCTTTAGATAGATTAGATGGAGACTTTATGGATATTGCAATCAGGAAATTCTACAAATCAAAAGAGCTAATTTGGCAAAGAAAAACATTTGTGAATTTGTATGAGGAGATGTTGGAAGAGTACAAAATTATAAACTTCAAAATTAATAGGGATTAGCTTCCACCACATCAACATCTTATAGAAGCATTATCTATTTTTATTAATGAACCATAGATTTTTGGGCATGAGGCTTATAGGCTACTCTTGCACTCTTAGGATGTTTCACCTAAAAGGAGATATATAAAACTCATGAAAAATAAATGTGGTTCACTCAAATTATGCAATGTATGATGTTATTAAGACTAAATGGAATGATATAAATGCAACTAAGTTATGAAATTGATTGATTGTGAATGCAAAACCTAAGAATTATGCAATGTTGGAAAACACAATGTGATCAAGCACAAATTGTGTATGAACAAGTACAAAATAGAAAAGGAAAAAGGTTGAATTAGAGTGCACCTGGAAGTTTGATGAAGATTATGGAGCATTTTGAATGTTGAAAGAGATCACTAAAAATCAATAGTGGGACTCATTCACCACTAATGATGAATCAATCTTGCTTCTAATGAAAACTTTAGGAAATTGGTTTATGAGTGTTGGGATCTAGAATTTGACAGAATCTAGATTTTCAGCCTCAAGGTGGGACTCATTCAACACTGATGGAGAATTATTCCTCTCCCAAAATTCTGTGAAATCAGAAAGTAATTCTATAGCACTAGATCTAAGGTTATCTGCTTGTCAGGTTGATGAAGTCAAATTTGTAGAAAATAGACTATAGGTTGTCTCCAAACTTGAAATAGGGTTGATTCAAGACTTGAAACACTTTTTTGACTTGTTTACCACCTTTCAACACCTAATTTCTTGATAAATTTGCATACACAAGCTTTCAAACACACATGAAAAAGGGGAAAAATGGTTAAGAGTTAGGTTATAGCGATTTGCCTTGGTCAAATCCCACTTTGGTAATCAAACCCTTAATGAAGAAATGAAATGAAATGAACAAGGAAAGATTAATAAATAACATGTAAGTGTCCTAAACTCACCTCAACCTTGTTGGAGAAATCTAAAGATATGTTAATGGCTACTCTAAGATACTTGATTGAATAATGCAAAGTGCTTGAATGGATGATTGAATGAGTGAATTAGAGAACTTGATGAATGGGGTTAAAATGGATGTAAAAACACTTATTTATACACCCTTGTGCCTTAGTAACCTAATGATGCCTCATTACAGGCCAACATCAAGTAATTTTGAATAAAAGACCCAAAAGGAAATTTGATTTTTTTTGAATTTGGAGCCAAGAGGGACTCATTTGCCACCCATGGAAAATGGGTCCCACCTTGGTTTTGAAAGTGAGTGTTGGGAATTATCTTGCATTTAATGTTTTCTTTCAGGTTTACATTAAAAAATACACTTATTAAGCCTTATAAGGGCATAAAGGGGTCAAACAAAGCATAAGAAAGGTGTAAATAGTGAAATTGAGCCTAGAAAAGCATGGAATCTTGTTACAAGACCTTACAACACTTCAAAATAGGACTTGATAAGTGACGAAAAGATGATTTTTAGGTGAATTGTAATAAATAGAGTCTAGAGAAGTGTAGAAATGTTTTACAACACTTCACAACACCTTCACAAGATGCCATAATTTGAATTTTAAGGACTTAATGTTAGTTTCAAGTCACATTATGTCAATAAATGAAAGAAAAATGGACCAAGCATCATGAAGAAAGGCCTAAAAGACCATGAAAATTTCAAGGGGCCATTTTCTATGGCACATTTATTCCCCACTTTAGTGAGAGGATGAACTTGCTTCAAACTCGCACTAAAGTAGCCATGCATATCAAGAGGGATCCTAATGCACTCATGTTAGAAAGATGGAATGACAATGATCAAGAGGGATGATCAAGCCCCCAAGATGAAGATCCCATGGCAAGCTAAACATAAGAACAAAGGAACACACATGAAAGAGAAGAGGAAAAGGGAAAATCAGATTAAGCTTTGATCATGTGTCCAACTAGTTGTGGATTAGATCTAGGTTGTTTGTGAGAAAAAGAGAATGCATACTCACTCTAGGGCCACATAACTCATGGAAGTTCGCCAGGTGAGAAGGCCGAAAAGGTGAAATACACACACTAGTTGGTATGTACTCACAAACACATAGGTGGATATGGGGAAAGCCATGCTATTGAATGGGCTTCCCACTCAACCATATCAAAGTTATACCTCCTGATAACTTTAACAAGGCACCACAAAGGAAAAATTTGATTCGTGCTTCATAAGACAAGAAAAGCTTCATATGCTTAGAACTCATGAAAAAAGAGGATAGTACCATAGGCATGCAAGTTGCATTATGCAAGGTGGTAAAGATGCAAAATTAAAAAATGTAAAAGATGTTCAGAGGAGTCTTGTTAAGTTCATGCAAGGTCTATCACTCAGGGAACATTGTGTCTAATGTTTCAAAGAGAGGACCAATCAAAGAATAATATATTCACAGCTTAGAGGATGTAGTGCGTCACATCAGGCCACTAAGTGGAATGTAATATGCTAAAATAGATCACACTTGTGAAGGACATCACACCCAATGTCATCCACAAAGTCACAAACACATCATATGAACGACAAAGCTTACACTAAGAACCAAGAATGAAAAATGAATTGATGGTAATTTATGCCCCCCACTTTAAAGGAATTACTACACACCATTCTGTGAGTAATTACTTTAAAGTAGTGAAAGGAAAATGCAAAAAGAAAATAGGACATGAGAGCCAACTAGGAAATCCCCTATGCCAAGTCATGTGTTTCCGAGTAAGGCTTCATCATGTAAGCGAAAAAGAAAATGAAAGAAAAGAGAGTTGGCCCCCAAAAAAGAACACACCAAACACATAAGGGATCTATGGATTTGGGGTCAGTATGTTCATTGCTGCAATGTTTTTATTAAAGAGCTCAGAATTGTCATCATTCCCCAAAGCACATAGAATTGGAAGAATGAAAAAAAGAGAGCGACAAGAAAAGAAAAACAAAGTCTATTTTATGTCAAAATGGAAGAAACATTGTGGTCCCAACACTTTGCATCATCTCCAAAAGGAAAACACAAGCAAAAAGAAAGTGAAAAGTCAAAGGAAAAGATTTTGGGTCAACATGAAGGAGAAATTTCGGTCTCAATGCTTTGCATCATCCCCAAAGGGAAAAAAATAAGAAAAAAGACAAAGTAAAATGTAAAAGGGAGAGATTGGGTCAACATGGAAGAGACATAGGGTGTCTCAACGCTTTGCATCATCCCCAAAAGGAAAACACAAAACAAAAAGGAAAAAAGGAAATGCACAACATATAGAAGAATAGAGGTACAAATAGAGGAAGTGTACAAAGAGAGAGATAATCATCAAACACATATTACGGGGGAACAAAATACACACACATTCAAAAAAATTGGAAAGGATCTAGTAATGTAAATGTAAGTCAACCATTAACCGAGTTATTGGTTTCTAAATCTTAATTAGTTAAGTGGAAAATGAATAATGTAGTTAAGAGACAAGACAAATGCATTACAAGGACAAAGCTAACAAATTCTTGCCCACATTGAGTGTAGGATAAGAATGAGTTGAGGTGGGTGATGGGAAAGATCATGCAATTTAGTGAGAATGAAAATTCTACAATTATGACATGAGGAAATGAGTTTGATTGGTTTAAGGGATGATGGGGAAACAATCAGTATTAGTGAAGTGATACTTATCTAGTATGTCCTTTAATGTTCGACATTCTTTAGTTTGATGACCAAGAATATGATGATATTTTCAATATGGTATGTTAGAATCTTTAGGACGGATGACCAACCTATTCATAGGTGGTAAAAGTATAAGGCCTTTGTTTAAAATCAGTTGAAGTCTCCTTTCACATTTAGGTGGAGGATGAGTAGGAAACTTGAGTTTTTTCAAATTTTAAGGTCATTTTCATTTGCTAGACTCTCCTTTTTCATGAATGGAAGGAGGAATAGGACCCATGGGGATTCTAGTATCCTTGTTGTTAGAATCGAGTAATGGTTGTTCACGTGGAAGGAGAATGTTCAAGTCAGGAGGAGAATCAAAGATCACTGTACCATCATCGTGAAGTCTCCAATATTCAAAAGTAGGTTTGTTAGGATGAGGAGGATCTTGATATCCTAGTCTTGTGTTTTTTTATGTTGGTTTTTGTTTGAGAAGTTGATGAATATTATGCTCATGTGTTGTATCACACCCTTGTTTGCTTACGATAGTAAATCCTTTTCCATATGTTTGTTCAAGGTTGATAGGAGTGTTTGTGACTTTGTGATCATAAAATGGTTGAGGATGTGTTTGTTGAGAGGAACTAGGTCCACTTGATGGAGGAACCTTAGGTCCTCCTTGAGTTTCAGGATTTAGGTATCCAAAGTGATCATGAGGTGCAATAGTGGGAAGATCTTGTGATGTCATGGATGGGTAAAATGCTACATTATCTTCAAGGTTATCAATACATTTGTTTAAGAACTTGTTCATGCTATCGTCATCTTCTCCAATGATGTCTAAATCATGATGATGACAATCATGAGGAGTTGAAGGAGAATGTGGAAGTTCAAGGTCATTAGGATCAGAGCCAAAGGCACAATTGGACATATCTACTAAGGATTTCAATGAAGTCCAAAACTTGTTAAATGAAAAAGCCATGATGATAATAGAGAAAAGTAAACTAAAATGCAAGAAATAAAATAAATCAGAGAATCTATAAAGAAAAACATAAATTAACTACAACAAATTGTAATGCAAGAAATACCCAAAAAATGCTTAAAAATGCTAATCTGAATGTGCAGGTGGACTGATTCACCTAGGGTGGCGAATGAGTCCAGGTATGATATTTTTTTTGTGTTTTTCAGAAAATTTAAAATGATTCTAATGCTTTTCAGATGCAAATACAAGTTTTCATTTTTTTCAATGATATGATATGCAAAAATAAAATTTAAATGAGGCTTTCACTAATGTAATGTGAGAAACCCTAAGATGCAAGAAACAAAACAATACCCTAATTAAATGTTGATGCAAATGAAACCTAGAATGCAAGATGCAATTGAAATTAGAAATATAAAGTGCTCAATATGTGGGTTCACCAAAATGAACCATATATTTTTGGGCATGAGGCTTATAGACTACTCTTACACTGTTAGGATGTTTCACCTAAAAGGAGAGAGACAAACCTCATGAAAATCAATGTGGTTCACTAAAATTATGAAATGTATGATGTTATTAAGACTAAATGGAATGATATAAATGTAACTAAGTTATGAAATTGATTGATTATGAATGCAAAACCTAAGAATTATGCAATGTTGGAAAACACAATGTGATATAAAAGCACAAACTATGTATGAACAAGTACAAAACATAAAAGGAAAAAGGCTAAATCAAAATGCACTTGGAAGTCTGATGAATATTTTGGAGTGTTCTGAATGCTGACAAAGATCACTAAAAATCAACAGTGGGAGTCATTCACTACTGATGGCGAATCAGTCTTGCTTTTGATGAAAACTTCTAGAAATTGGTTTTTGAGTGTCGAGATCTAGAATATGAAAAAATATATATTTCTAGCCTCAAGGTGGGACTCATTCACCACTGATGGTGAATAAGTCCTCTCCTAAAATTCTAAGAAATCAAGAACTAATTCCGTAGCACTAGATTTTAAGTTATTTGTTTGTCAGGTTGACAAAGTCAAATTTGTAGAAAACATATTGTAGGTTGTCTCCAGGCTTGAAATAGGGTTGATTTGACTTAAAACACTTTGTTGACGTGTTGACCACCTTTCAACACCTAATTGCTTGATAAATCTACATACACAAGTTTGCAAACACACATGCAAAAGGGGGGAAATGGTTAAGGGCTAGGTTATAGGGATTTGCCTTAGTCAAATCCCACTTTGGTAATCAAACCCTTAATGAAGAAATGAAATGAAATGAACAAGGAAAGATGCATAAATAACATGCAAGTGTCCTAAAATCACCTCAACCTTATTGGAGAAATATGAAGATATGTCAATGACTACTCCAAGATACTTGATTGAATGATGCAAAGTGCTTGAATGGATGATTGAATAAGTGAATTAGAGAACTTGATGAATAGGGTTAAAATGGATGTAAAAACACTTATTCATACACTCTTGTGCCTTAGTAACCCAATGATGCCTCATCATAGGTAGAAATCAAGTAATTTTGAATAAAAACTTGGAAGGAAATTTGATTTTTTTTGAATTTAGAGCCAAGAGGGACTCATTTTCCACCCATGGCGAATGGGTCCCACCTTGATTTTGAAAGTGGGTGTCAGGAATTATCTTGCATTTAATGTTGTTTTTCAAGTTTACATTGAAAAATACACTTAATTAAGCCTTATAAGGGCATAAAGGGGTCAAATAAAGCATAAGAAAGGTGTAAATAGTAAACTTGATCCTAGAAAAGCATGAAATCTTGTTACAAGACTTTACAACACTTCAAAATAGGACTTGATAAGTGATGAAAAGGCTATTTTTAGGTGAATTGTAATAAATAGAGTCTAGAAAAGTGTAGAAATATTTTACAACACTTCACAATACCTTCACAAGATGCCATAATTTAAATTTTAAGGACCTAATGTAAGTGTTCAAGTCACATTATGTCAATAAATCAAAGAAAAATGGACCAAACATTGTGAAGAAAGGCCTAAAAGACCATGAAAATGTCAAGGGGCCATTTTTCTATGGCATAGTTAAATATGTTGTAAAAGAGAAAGATGCCAAAAATAATATCATAGATGATAAATATCTATAAATTCTAGCTAGAGGACAAAATTAGTTACCTCTGTTGGAATTGTGAAACAAGCACAAAACCACGAGCCACAAGATCAAACAACAAACACAACACCTTCCACGCAAGAGATCTGCCTCAAGATGTGTGCCATAATAGGATGCTGAAGAATCTCTCTGTCTGAACTGAAACAAAAGATGTCAAATCCAAACTGAACTGAAGACTCAAAAATTGCAACCTCTGAATGCACAGATGATGGTGGGCTAACAGCTGGAATATGGTTGTCAACAAAGAGGAGCTAAAAATCCTCAAAGTAATCCTCCAGATCTGCAATATAGGACTCTACAAACAAAGATGAAATGCCTGCGAGATAAGAATCCCAAGTAGCCATGTCTGAAAGATGTATGATGTCCTGCTTAGTTGAATCAATAGGAGCCAAAGAAGAGGCAATATCAAACTAATCAAGAACAACAGGAGAAGATGCTAATGCATGTATAATCTCAGTCTGAAGAGTAGGAACTATGAGACAATCCTCTGATTCATCGAAATATGTAAGGGTGTCTAAATACTGAAGTTCCTTTAAAGTATCATGATCAAAAGGTGCATTCTCTCTCCAACCAATGGGTACAAGACAATCTGAAGTAGGATCCTTTGGGAATGGAGAAAAACTGGGGTCTCCATAGATCTCCCAAAGATGTGTCCAAAGTAAGTGAGGACAATCAATGCCCGATATAGCCCACACAGTGTCAGAATCAACACTAGACAAAATAACTCCTACTATGTGATTTCTAATGATATCCAAAGCTAGTTTTCCCTCTGAAGTTGCTGGTGCAGGTATGAGATCATACAAATAAGGCAAAATATTAAGCCACCTACAATGTGTAAGTATACCCTTTGCCCATGACTCATAATTACCCCGTTCCAGAAATACAACTGAAGGGTGAGTAGAGAAACCCATGATAACTCTTCAAATTAACAAATCTGAGACTAATTGACCTCAATACTGATAAAGCAGATCAAATAAAGCCATCCCACGCAAACAAATCATTTCCAAGTGCTGAAACGTCCAAGTAATTGACAGATGTGTGAAAACACAAAGTACTAAATAAAATATACCTGGTGTAGATTTTGGAAAAATAAATGACATATCTGGAAAGAGCACAGAAACCTCTTCCCAACACCTATTCGTTTGCAAAAAACAGAGTCCGTATGCAAAAGATATGGCTCCTGGAGTACAAAAAATTTGTTCTGACTTTGACTGGCAAAAAACACTGCAAAACGGCAAAATCAGAGAAAAAGACCTGCATCAATGAGATTGGGCTTGGAACCAACTTTCCAATGCCTATTTTTGTTTGAAAATCTGAGTTAAAACGCCCATTTTACACCCAATTTAGTGCAAGTTGCTCAAAAGGGTTTTAAAAAAAATTGCACAGCCCACAAGGGCTAAGATCTTTGGCCCTTGGTCACATGACCGACTAGGGGGCTGGCGCTGGTGGTGCATTGGTGGTGGAAGCTCGGCGATGTGATGCTGGGCGGGCGAAGCTGGTGGCGGCGACACGGCGGTTCTTGACGGCGCGGCGGCGGCCGTGGCGCCAGTGGGTGTCTTGCTTGTGTAAATGGGCAGCGTCCAAAATAAACAAAAAAATTGATTTTTTAAATTTTTTTTTGAAATTTTCGCCTCTAAAATCGTGCCTGGGGGCTGTATGGCCCCTGAGCAAAAAAAATTTGCCTCCCATATCAACTATGCCCAAATAGGTCGTGCCATATATGAAAATATGGGTTTTTGGCCGCTCTGAATCCAACCATGAGGTCCGTTTGGGCCCAAAATGCACCCAAAAAATGGAGTTACCTAGATCCACTCAAAATTAGCCAGAAAACTTCTGAAAGCCCTATCAAACCCTCGAAGCTCCAAATTCTTCAGAAATCGAACAGGAAGCAGCAGGTCTGGAGCTCTGATGCCATGTTAGAATCCAAGATCACCTGCATGCAAGATGAATACCTGTCACATGCAAAAGATATGAAGAACCAAAAAGATGTTTTGTAAACCTCTCAGTAAAAATGCATTAAGAGAATCTGTTATTACAAAGTGATCAATCCTTATGAAGGAGATCAAGAAACCCTAAAATAAACCCTAGTGTGCACACTTAATAATTAATAATTAATTATTAATGTGCCTAAGTTTAGCTTAAGTAATAAAGAGGAATAAGTGACTTAATTAATTAATCAATGTGATGTAATTAATTAAGCATAATAACTTATTACTCTAACATGTTAGAATCCAAGATCACCTGCATGCAAGATGAATACCTGTCATGCAAAAGATATGAAGAACCAAAAAGATGTTCTGTAAACCTTTCAGTAAAAATGCATTAAGAGAATCTGTTATTACAAAATGATCAATCCTTATGAAGGAGATCAGGAAACCCTAAAATAAACCCTAGTGTGCACACTTAATAATTAATAATTAATTATTAATGTGCCTAAGTTTAGCTTAAGTAATAAAGAGGAATAAGTGACTTAATTAATTAATTAATGTGATGTAATTAATTAAGCATAATAATTTATTACTCTAACACCCCCCCTTAAGATGAACTTAGGAAGTAGCTAAAACACTAAAAAAAAGATGCATGAAAGCAAAGATGGGTCCCGGCAAACAAGGCCAAGTAAGGTACCCATGTACAAACAGAAGATCTCTAGAAAGTGGAGAAATAGAGAAAACCTCATGGGAAAAACTCTACTCCAAAAAGAGATCAAAGGCGATTGAAGGACTGAAAAGCCTCCAAATCAACGAAATGTCCTAAAGAAGAACATTTAGAACATCACAGAAGCATGAAAAAGCTGCAAACTCTATCAAAAGATGACTACTACAGTGCCGAAGAACCTCCTCTGAAGATAGGATGATCAGTTCTTCAGAATTTTGGTACCTTTACCATCTGTATCTTTGAGTTGCAGGTGTTTGCCTTTGTTTTCCATCTAATTCGAGTAGTGTCATTGGGGGCACTCATGCAGATTGTTGTCTTCTTGATCCTGATCATCCTATCTTTAGAGGAGGTTCTTCGACACTGTAGTAGTCATCTTTTGACAGAGTTTGCAGCTTTTTCATGCTTCTGTGATGTTCTAAATGTTCTTCTTTTTCAGGACATTTCCTTGATTTGGTGGCCGCCGGGCGGCGTCGCCAGTCTGCGCCGCCCCCCACATGGAGAACCGGGAGCTCCGCTGAAGGACACCAGCCTGCTAGCCCCTGGTCACCCACAGGACCAGGGGCCCAAAATTTTTTCATTTTGCAGGGGGGGCAATTTTTTGCAGTGACGACCATACGACCGTCAAATTTAAGATCGTGAACTGATGACATCAGCATGACATCAGCGTACGACCGGCCCCTCTTTGCCCTCCTAACCCTTGTTTTTCCTAAAAGAGCAGTTTTTTTCTTTTGGCCATAACTTGGGCATACGGTATCGAAATCGGGCAAACGAGATATCGCCGGAAAGCTGGTTCCAAGCACTTTCTAGTAGTGATATTTATTTTTTAGTATTTTAGTATTTTCCTATATTTATTTCTGTTTGAAGTCAGATGTTGTTTTTGGACTTCCGAGCTCATAAATTTTTGCACAATATCCTTTTATAAGGATTCATTATTGTAATTTATCTCTCTCGGATGAATACATTTTTTCAGCTTTCAGAGCACCCTTGCTTGTTTTTCTCCATCTCTTCTTTCTGTGACAGGTTATTTGCATGCAGGTGATCTTCAGGGTCTGTGAAGTTGGCTTTCTCAACTTTAACAACCTCAAAGTTCGTGCACCCAATTTTAGGGGATTTTGTAGAATATTTTAAATAGAAAATATGTTAGGATATTTTACATTCTCCTAGGTTCACATGTGGATTTATTTTATATTGGGGATAATTTTAAATGTATTTAATGCACCCCAAACCCTAAGGGGATATTGAATCTTGGTCATTGGTGTTGAGATGATCTCCACTATTGATTTTGTTGAGCTCTCCTATAAAAGGTAGCCCCGTCTCATTTGAAGGTGTAGTGTAGAAAATTGTATGCTCTTGAAAGAAATGCCATTGCACACTTATTTTGGAACTATTTTGGCACCCTTGCATTAATTACCCTTTAAAATCATCATTCATAGGCCCCTAAGATCCATTATTTTGGATTTTGAGGCTTATTTAACCTAAAAACCTAACAAAATCATTTAAAACATCAAAAATCCTGAAAACCCACCTCAAAAAGCCAAGGTGGGACTCATTTGCCACCTTGGGAAAATAAGTCCCTCTAGGTGGAACCCATTCATCACCTTGGATGAATGAGTCCCATTTGGGTTGTTTTTCAAATTTGAGTGAGAAAATCACCTTTTTAATTCAAATTTTTGATGTATGTCAGCCTTTGAGATGTAAATAACAATAAATTAGGTGTTAATTCCTATATAAGCAAGTTTTTAAGTCATTATCTCATAACTAAGCAAGATAAGAAAGAATTTTTCAAGAGATAAGCATCAAGAATCTTCAAGAAATCTCTAACAAGAGCATTCAAGTTTCAAAAGCAAGCAAAGTTGAAGTTGTTGATGGGTGTTTTGCACACTTTCTCAACACAGGCAGTGTGTAGATGCACTACCTCTCTTGAAAGGAGACTTCCAGCAAAAAGTTGCTAAAAATCACCCCAAGGTCTCTTGGGTGTCAGGTCATGACTTGCATGGAATTCCTCAATTGATGTTTGATGTGATCTTGCTGGTAATCATAGGGAATACTTATGTAGCTGGATACAAAGTGGATCTTAAAGTCTAAAGTTTATGAGATGGAAGTTAATGTACACTTTGTAGGTTCAAAAAACAATCTAAAACTTTAGTGTTCTCCTTATGTTTTGGCTTTACAATGTGCAATGAACCTTAGCATAGGTTTTTTCTAAAAAAGGAGGAAAAGAGAGCAGGAAAGAGAGAAGGTTCCTGGCTTTGCAACTAACTATGAACAGTAATCATGGAGGTTCTACTACAGACAACTCCCTTTAAACAAAATTTCATTTAACCAGAAGCAACCATAGTCTCATGAAACTTTGTGCTATCTTCTAAGGTCTACAGATTTTTCACCATTCATCCACCATACATATGCATGAACAATGATTAAGATTTTAGAGCATCTTAAAGTTTCAGCCTAGACTAACTTTACAAGACCATTTACCAACAACAAATGGTAAAAATTATGGACTGGAAGGCGTCAACACAACAAAAATTTCTGCAATCACAGAACAACATTACCAAAATCTATCTAAGAAATTTAAAGCTAACTAAAGTAGCAATTAAATTGAACTAAAACATCTAATAATGGGAGATTGAATCATGAAACATGTGGAAAACTTAGAAAATGCACCAAGTCAATGTATTTTCATTACAAATTTATACATGTCATTAAAACAACTCAACTCTCTTTGAAAATGAGAGGAGACCCCCTATTTATAGTGTCCAAAAAGTAGAATGAATGGCCAAGATTTAATCCCATTATGTGGCCAAGATTCACTACAACTTAGGGTTCTACCTACCCCACAATATATTACAATTTAAAAAATAACTTTGTCCCTTTCCCAATTTTGTCCTCTAGTGACAACACTATAGCAGTTTTGTCATTTAGTTGATTGCCCCTATTGTTGTAGCTACTCTATTAGGAGGTCTTCATTAATAATAGGGTTTCCTTCTTGCTTCTTTAAAGTTGCATACTCCATGAATTTCAAAATTACCGGCTGGAGCTTGTCAACCTCCAAAATATTAGATTGTAGCAATTGATAATTACATTCCTTGGAGTTGTCCGCAAGCCTTTTCCAGTCTTCATCATACTTGGCAATGTGGTCCTTGAATATTTTTGACTGGGTGAAGGTGCAGGTGATAAAAAACATGAAATTCATGGCTATCTCCGTTGACATCTTGTCCTTCATTCTCTTTTGAAAGTGGGGCTTTATTTTCTCCAGATCTCTTTGCACCGCAGGCATGTCATACCCTGCCATTAGCCTTAAGTATCAGACACAATCTTCTCTACAAAATACACCATCCACTCCTAAAAATATGCAAGAGTGGGGAGGCCCATTACTCTGCTCAACATGGTGACCAAGTCATGGTAGTCCTAATGGAAGTCACATCGGAAGAGCTCTTGGTGAACCTTAGTAGCACTGCCCCTTTTCTCCTTAAGCCAATACTAGTTTATAAGCTTCTTGCAGCCAATTGGGTCCTCGTCCCACATTGCTTTACATTCAACTATGGTTGGTATTTCCATTGTTTCAAAAGTAGGAATGTGGAAAGTATTTTTTATTGCTTCTGCCGACATATCAACAAGGATGTTTGCATCCCTATCAACTATTGTCCGTGTTGCTAGCTGATATGCCTGTCAGCAGGCCATGATCAATTCAGGGGCTATAAGGGACAGAGGAAAAATTGTAGCCTTAGCAATTCTACTTTTCCTGATTAATCTTGCATTATCAGTCTTAGGATGGATCCTGAACCTCCTCTTGAATTCGTCAATATCAACATGGCCGACATTGGTATCTGTAATTTCCTTCCAGTCCGTGATGATTTTTGAATGTAAAGGCTCTCCCTAGAATTGGTACTTCATCTGGTCCTTGTCCTCCTTTCCATGAGGAACCTTTCCCACTTTCTTCCCTTTGTCCTTTTTTGCAACCGCCCCCAAGGGTCCTACACCCGATTCCATATATTTGCAAATAGGAAATAGTGAGCATAACCAATCACAAAAATACAAACGTCAGTAATAATCCCATAAATGATGTCCAATTAGATGATATATCATTCATAAAATCACACTTTTACTTCAAGACATCGTTAGTGATTTACTGGAGGGAGTTTGGATAACCCAGGCTTGGAGGGATGAACTTCCCTAGCAGAAATGTTGTTTCGATGGGCGAATAGGGTAGGGCAATCTGTGTGATTTCTGTTGACTTCAAATTTTTATGGTTTGAAAGGCTCATGTAGGAGAGGGTTAAATTTGAGCATGTGGGTCGAGATTAGTTTTCAAATTAGAGGTCATTTGGATCACTTTGGGAGCACCCGAAGATGTGAAGTGATAAAGCTGTTAGGGTTTTTCTTTTTGGAACAACCAAAGGGAAATTGAATTCTGGGTTTGGGACTTGGGAGGTTGGAGGGCGATTATTTTTTTAGCTGTTATCTTTGAAATGTTTGGGTTCCAAGGGGTAGGAAGCCATTGGGGTTTTGTTGTTTGGAATGATGGGAGTTTCACAGTAATCCGGAAGGGGTGGCCTAGTTAGCCAGACTTGGCATCGAGCTTGGCCACTAGATTTCTCTACTAATTTTTTAGGTGATCAAGATGGTAGACTCCAGAGGTCAAAAAGATAGACCTACTTCTCCCTTACGTGTCGGCTAAGATGGGATGAAATCCCGGTGGATGGAGCCAGCAAGGGAAATGATGCTTAAGTTCATTGCTTATTGGTTTCCGTGACAAATGAAGGCTCGAGACCTGGGAGGTGGAAAGACGCCACTAGACTACCATTTGAATGAAAAAATCACCATGGAAATACGTGAATGAAACTCTACATACTAGGGCCCGGGGGCATGATGGACAGTTCATTTTGGTTGTTCGACTAACCTGAATGGCGAAAGGAGAGGAAGGCCCCAAAGGGCAAGGAGACGAGGCTATCATGCCATTTGGAATGGCAGAAAAGACTTGAAATCCTGGGGATAGAGTTTTGTGGGAGTGGGCTCGGGAAGCTTAGGTGGAGGCTGAGTCCAAGTTTGTTCAAGCCCGACGACAATCTGCTGATAGAGGTTTGAGGTTGCGGGCCTAAGAGGGCATCTTTCCATTTGGTCATTTGGATGTTTTCTTTCTAAGTTTTCAATGGTGACGGGATGGCACGGGCCTGAAGGGTGTGATTTCCCTACACGAAGAATGGCGGTGACAAGGTGGAGTTCCAAATTCATCCTAGAAGACGATTTTGGAGGTTTCTTAGAATTTCAAAACATGGGTTTTTTAGGTGTCATATTTTTTTACCAAATTAAAGCATTTTTAGCCCATGTTTGTTTATGTTTTAAGTGTAAAATCACAAAAAACCTTGGGAGGGTGAATGGAGAACCAACCTCAAAAGTCCGACGAGAGAAGTTGCAAAATCCATGAAGGATTGATGAGCGAGGGCAACAGGCGCGAGGGCGGTGGACGACAAATGTAATGTGCTCCTCAAAATATGCTTTGAACTCCTCTGGCTAACCTGACATATGAAAATGATAGGTCAAACTAGATATTTATACTCCAAATTAGCATTTAATATGCTTATTAATTCTTGTACGAATGAGAAGAGGGTTGGTGGGTTTCAATCCTCAGATAACAGCGGGAGGTCTTGGGCCCATAGGTCAGAAGGACACTACTAGATAGCCGCTTCAAACTCATTTTAGAAACCAATGACGAAAGGGAGTTCAAGACCCAAAGGACGGAGTGCCAACATAGGTTGGCAGTTTGAAAATGATAGAGACAACCTGGAGTTCTGGGGATGGAGGTCTAGAGAGACAGGCCTAGCAGCGATAAAGATAGTCCAGTTTACAATGCAAGTTTAAACATCATGGAAAATAAGAAGCCAGGTCTTGAGGTATGGGAAGGAGGAAGCCTTTCACCATTTGGGATAGAAAACACCAAATGGAAACCCGATAGGGGAAACCTAGCAAGGCGGGCCTGAGAGGTCCCAAGGCCGTTGGCCGAAGCAAGCTACCAAGGAAACTCCATAAGGGACTAGGGCTCGGTAAAATTGGAGGGGATGAAACATTATCAGCTTAAGATGAGACTTTGGAAGCATGTTGACCATTTATGACACTAGAATGGGGGCATGCAAAATGAGGTAGTGACAAAACAACCCAACAAATTGAAGAAAAGAGAGGGTCCTCATTCTGAACAAGGCTTGTGTGTTGAAGGAACAAAAAATGGTGACTTCATGAGGAAACACTCCCGGGCATTCTAGGGATAAGTATTCCTCCAAGACCTAGAATATCTAGTTTCACAAAATAGGGGTAGATTTCCAAGAGTGAAATAGGAGAATAGGGTCCTTAGTTGGGTTAGTCTATAGGACATCTTAGAAGTGTGTGTAGTGAATTCATTCCTTTTTGCCGAAATTGTGATAAGCAACTGCTAATCCAATTGAGCAAGCTATGTAAACCGTCCAACACCAAAAGTAACTTGGACATTGGCCCACTGCCATTTTGATGTCCATAGCCCCAGTGGATTTGTCACTGTGATCCAAAAAATATTGCTCTACTACCGGCCGAGTGTCTATAGCCCTGGTAGAGTTACCGACACACCCATACAATCGTTTGATTTCATTATTTTCTTTTTCTTCTTTCTTTCAATATTTCATTTTCTCACTTCTCCTTTGCTCAACTATGTAAGCACTAAATCCTACAATGGGTTTGGGAACCACAGTGGTCATTGGAGTAGACTTAATATTTTCACTTACTAGGGTATCCGAGTAGCCATTGTACAGTTCTTTGGAGATAATTAACATGTGTTTTGTGCAAGATATGAGATGTGTGTAAAAAGATCCAACCAAGGGTTAAGTTCTAAGGTAGAGTTCAAATGAGGAGACCACTCCTAGGCAGTTGTCAGGGACTGATAGTTGAGAATGAATGCTTTGTCAAAGAACACTAAGGAAGGACAACAAAGCGAACCATTTTTCGAAGAAGCACGACCACTACAATGGGACAGAGAACACACTCTTCGAAACAAAACAACTAGGGAGCAAGCAAAACAAAGCAATGAGGAACAACAAAACACAAACAAATCAAAGGCAACCTAGCCTAACCTATGCACAATTATTTATAGAGGAGAGCTTGATAGAGCTCAAGCTTGGATGTAATACTTTAGGTGCTACCTGTTGACTAGCAATGTGACCTCTTCACCAGTTAAGGTCTTTAGGTGGAAATAATTGTCTCACAAAATTTTAGCTATTTGAAAGGGGCCAAGCCAAAGCTTGTCGAATTTTTTATGTCCCACTTTCTTTTCATGGGCCTTGTCCCAGTACAAGACTAAATCTTTAATTCTAAAGGCCTTGATCTTAGCTTGATGGTCAAACCATCTCTTAACCATGCCCTGATATTTGGAAAATTTTTCTAGTGCGCAATCTTGTACTTCTTCTAAATGCATGAGCTCAGCTAATCGAGCTTCTCTATAATCCCCCCTTATTGAAAGTTGTTGATAAAATAGAGAGTAAGAATTTTCAGATGGATAGAAAATATGAGCTCTAAACCATAGACAAAATGGAATGGGGAATCACCAAGGGTAGCTTTATGGCAAGTGTGATCTGCACAAAGGGTGAATTGGAGCTGGGTATGCCAGTCCTTGGGGTTCCTATCAAGCAATTTCATGATCACTGTGATCAGGTTCTTGTTTGTGGATTTAGCAAGGACATTTTCTTGAGGATAGTAATTAGATGAAAACTTAAGGGAAATCCCATAGTCGAAGGCCCAACTAGCAAATTTTAATGAAGTAAATTCAGGTCCATTATCACACACCAATGCATAAGGACAACCAAAATGATTTAAAATGAAACTTTCCAAAAAATTTGTAACCACCTCAGTTGTGCATTACCTACATACAATTGCTTCTGTCCATCTAGTGCAATAATCAGTAGTGGTAAGAATGTACCTGTGTCCTATAGATGATGGAGGGCTTACTAAACCAATGAAATCAAGAACCCATTCCATGAATGGCCTCACCTCCAAAACGGGTTGTAGCGGGATAGCAACATTATTCTCCTTGGTAGCAGTGGTCTGACATATATGAAATGAGTGAATATGGCCATGAGCATCCTTGAAGACTGTTGGCCAATAATAACCTGCTCTTAGTACCTAATGTGCAATGGAAGGCCCAAACCCATGGCCAGTGCCAAACTTGTCATGAAACTCCTTCAAGACTTGACCTACTTCTTCCTTACCAAGGCATCTTAGGTAGATGCCTTCATGATTTTTCTTGTATAAAATGGAACCTTGCAACATGTAACTATTTCTTTTCAGCCTCAGAGCATGTTTCTAAACTCTTTGTAAGTGAGGCAGGCACTTGTGGAGCAACAAGTAATAAACGACGTCCTTGTACCATTCTCCTGGGGAAATATCCTCAAGTTGGTATTGCTGCACTATGAGTTAGGGTCCTGCCTCTGCTACTACTTCAACGATCATTTGGGTAAGTTCCTATCCTCTCACCAACCTCATAGGCTGGATTTCCATATCATACTCCTGGAGTAATGTGACCCATTTGGCCCTTCGTTCACCTACTTCATTTTGCATGAGTAGAGTTTTCACTACTGGATTGAGGACAATGGAAAACACCTTATTATGCAAGATGTAATGTCTAAATTTATTCACTCCTCTAACAAGGGCATAGGCTTGCTTTTCTATGTTGTGGTAGTGTAATTCAACATCTTTCAAAGGAGCACTCATGAAGGTGATCGGGTTCTCGTACCCCTTTTCATCTTTCTGAGTTAGAATGTTGAAACAAGAATGCTTTGAAGTGAATGAATAGATGTAGAATGGCTTCAGATACTCTAGGCTGACAAGTATAGGTGCGTAAACAATGGCCCATTTTATTTCTTGAAATTCCTACTTGGCTTCAAAAGTCCACTCGATCTTGGCATCTTGTTTTAACATGGTGTTGAGTGGCTTAAAAAATCTTAGCAAAGCCTGTGATGAATTTCCTTATGGATTTGATCTTTTTGAAGAAGGATTTTAATTCTTTCTTGCTACCTAGTGGTGGGATATTTATCAAAGACTAGATATGCTCAAGGTCTATAGAGATTCCCTGCTCTGAAATAATATGCCCGAGTAACCTCCCTTCAGTCACTCCAAAGATGCACTTCCTCAGATTAAGGGAGACCCAAAACTCCCTACACCTTTGAAACACCTTGCATAAATCAAAGACATGATCACTCCGCCTTTTAGAAAAGATAGTTAAATCATCCATGTAGATGATTATGCACTTCCCAATTAGGTTTTTGAAGGAAATATCCATGGCACATTGGAAAGTGGCACCAGTATTGATGAGCCCGAAGGGCATTCTCCTGTAAGCAAAGGTCCCCCACTTAGTGATGAATGCTATCTTATGGCGATCTTCATACTGCACCATAACTTGGTTATATCTAGAGTACCCATCAAGGAAGGACATCATTTGGGAGCTGTTGATGATTTGCAACACCTCATCCAATGAAGGCATTGGATAGTTGTCCTTCTTCGAGGCTCTATTCAAATTGTGGAAGTCTACACACAACTTGATTTCCCCATTCTTTTTTTTGACCGAGACCAAGTTGGCCACCCATGTAAAATTCCTGATCGGGAAGATAATCCTAGCTAAAAGCAGCTTTTGTACCTCTTTGTAAATGATAGGCTCCAAAAAGGCGTTAATAGGACGTTGTCGTTGGTGGAATGGATTCACTTCTGTCTTGAGAGGGATGGTGTGTGTAATGATGGAGGTGTCATAAGTCTTTAGATCATTGTAGCTCCATGCCACCACATCATGATACCTCCACAAATCATTGATGATTCCCTTCTTTTCCTCAGGTGTGCACACTTTTCCAATAAAAACATTTTTGATCTCCTCGGCAGTTCTGAGGCTGTGAGAGTCACATTGATTGCTTATGGTTTCCTTCTTCATTTGTCGATCCTGGTCTCTGATCTGGTCCAAATCAAATATGCGTTCATGCTAAACCATGCCTATATGAATCATGTTAGTTTTGAGGTTGATAACTCCTATATCTAACTTAGCCTCTTCCAGATCAACTTCATCAATTATTTGGGTGGCAAAGAAATATGAACTCGTGATGAATTCAAGGATGTGTTTATCATAATTGAAGACTAGAAAATGAGTGACATTATCTGGGATAGACAGTGTGGATGTCAACTCAACAGTAAACTTCTTAAGCCTGGACAAGGAGAGGGGTTGCAAAGCACTGACTGCCTAAGCCAAAGCATCGACTATATGACTCTTAGCATGAGGTATCAGTTGTGTATTAAATGCATCTAAACTTTCCAAGAGATTCCAAAACCTATGCCTGTAGTTTTCCAGTCTTCTGTCATTGCAAGAATACGATTTTCTAACTTGTTTGACTATGAGTTCAGAATCCCTAAAAACTTGCAACATTTTGACTTTTTTTTTAAGGTCATAAGAAGACCATGGATTAATGCATCGTATTTTGCTACATTATTGGTGCAATAAAATTGGAGTTGATGGGCAGTGAAATAAGACTTACCCATAGGGCTGACCAACTCAAATTCGACGTTCACTCCCTGCTTTGATTTAGATCCATCAAAATGTAACGTCCATAATTTGGACAACTCTTTGACACCAGGGCCACTAAGCCAGTCATTACCTTTAAGCTATGGGTTGACCTCCTTGGTCTTTGTAGTCAGTTCCAATTCGGTATGATGAAGGGTGGGCTGCTCCGATGGCATCCCCTTCTCAAGAACAACTAATTTCCTGACATGTTCTACCACCGTTTGGCACAGGCAGCACTCAAATTCAGAATGAGCTGCATCATGCACCCTACACCAATTTGGGAGTAGGAGCTCTTAGAAATTCATTCTTACACCCAAGCTAAGCTAGTTTTGTTTGCACTTCTCTATAAAATTTCAGAATCTGTCCAACAGTCTCAGGGTACCATCTTCCGAAGATTCCTCATTATTGACTTCTGCTAACACCTCCATCCTTTGAGGCACATGTGATAAATCAATTGGAGAGATACATGTCACCAAGAGGACTTCTACAACTACATCTTCTCCTTGAGTTTCTACTTCTTGATATGCATAGGGGCAATAGTTTCCCAGCTATGTTTTTGCAAACAACACCTCATTCAAGTTGTTGTATTAAGTGATCATGAATTTCATGTGGGGCTCTTGATCAATGCGGATCTGGTTTGGTAGTCCCTTCCATGGTATCCACATGTGAGAAAAGTCTGTTGCAACATATCTATTCAATGCATAGGTGAAATATTGGCCTAAAATGATTCTGTACATGTCAGGGATATCCGCAACCTGGATGTCAATAACCTGTTGCACCCTTGGGTCCCTAGAGATCTACATGCGGATTCAATTAATTTCCCCCACAATGTTTATCTTAGTTTTTTCTAGTTGAGTCACCTTTTTTCTTGAAGGTGTGGGGGTAATCTCTAGGGATTTGCATACATCCAAGGGCATGACATTGGGTGATGCTCCAGAATCAATGAGGCAATTATTCAAATTCTTCTTGAATATCCTGATGGTGGTGAGGAAAGGTTGTGTTTCTAGTTTTCCTTGAAAGAGGCCCATAGGCGCATCCACCTGAGCCACTTGAGCTTTGTTCTTATCACCAATCCTACCCATGGCATGGCTTGAAGGCTAATCTTTAATAACTTTCCTATTGTTTGGATTATATTCTTTTCCTGACTGTTTACCTGTAGAATGATTTGAGGGAACATCCTTCCTTTTCCCTGTGATATCCTGGATCATGGGTTCCTGCCTAGGTTCTTCAAAGGTGACCCCTTTTGCTAATGTCTCTTGTATTAATTTAAGGGATGAGGTTCCATTAATTTCCCTAAAGAAGGCATGCCTTACAGTAGGGACTTTGAGTAGTTCAAAATCAGACAGGCTGATTTTCACCTTCTTGAACTCCTCCGCTACATATTCACCCATTTGCTCAATTTCAGAATCGAAGGCCTGACCTATGGTCGAACTAGTAGGCTGGGTCTATGTTTGACTTGGATGGTCTTGGGGCTGATTCTATAGAAAATTTTGGGGCTTGTCTTTATTGAAGTATTAGATGGGTACATGGAAAAGCCTAGGGTTATTGCTAGCATTCGGGTCAGGCAGGGTACTAAAATTGTTTGGTGGGGTAGAAGTTGTAAAGGGTCCACCTACCTGCCTATTCCTAAGGAAGTAGGGAGTTGACCTTTGGTGAAACATATCAAACTTGTCTACATGTTTTTCTTCATCTACCAGACCATTATTTATGGAATTGAAAAGTTGAGCCAAGGTTTGCTTGTTACTTACCTCTTGCACTTCTTCACGCTTCACGGGGGCAACCTCAACCTTGGGTTCATTGCAGTCACTTCACAAAAAGTAAGCTTGATTGACCATGAGGTAGGAAGAGTCATAAGGCTCACATGGGATGATGTCCCTACAAATGGCGCTATCGACAACATTTTGGACCTCCACTTGAAAGATTTCAGTGACTGTCTGGAATTTAGGACAATCCAACTTGAAGTGTCTGCTGGTCTTGTGAATCTAGCACCTTCTAGACAATGCTACATCAACGAGATACACTCCACTAGTTGTATTTTCATTGCTAGCAAGCTGATCAAGAGGGGTAGGGACACCTCCGTTATTGGGCCTCATATTCCATGTGTGATTTTTCCTCTGAGAAGGCGTCCTCTCGAAGCTCTGATTTGAATTTTGTCCTCTGTCATAATTTTGTCCAGAAAAGGTGTTGGGTTCATGATTATCCCTACTGTCTTTGTTATCTCTGCTATCCTGATTGAGGTTAGCCTGGAGGCTGCATTGGGAAGCCTACAACTGATTATTTTGATTTATCAAGTGTGTCATCTCCATGGAAAGTTTCTTTATCATTTTTGTCAGCTCTTCCAATTTGTATTTCTTAGTATTGCTCGACTGTGCCACTTGATTTTGGAGAAAGATAGGTGGGGTTGCTGGTTGGTTTTAATGTGCAGGGGGAAACTCTAGCCCCAACAAGTATAATGGCACTTGTGGCTGTTGAGAGTACATTTTCTTCTATTGGGGAGCCTAAGGATAGATTTGTTGTTTTTGAGGCTACAAATAAGAAGGCATGGGAGGTGCGTGATTCATTGGTTGTCCAAGGTGTGGGACAATGGGCAGTTGAGGCACTTGGTTCATAAGGGGTGTTTGATGAGAAAATTCCTGGTTGAGGCCCTGAACTTGCATCGGGTGAGTGATTGGACCCAAAGAGGGCAGCGAACCAGAGATATTTTGCCCCAAGTTTGTACTAGCCTTAATAGCTTCAGCATAAGCATCCATTAGTCTTGCAGGTGGTTGATTCATCCTTTTCACCAACGCAGACGTGGGATTATCCAATGCTGCATAGTAGACAAGTGGGGCTGCAACATCATTGTGTATGTATGGATCTAAAAGCCTCATAAAGGTGCGATGAAAATGATCATTAATAGAGCCAATGGGTTCATTAATTTCCCTCTAGATGAACATAAACTATCTGTACAACTCTGAAGGGCTGATCAAAATATTATACTTTTGAAAGAAGGCATTCTTCATGAGGTCCCATGAGGTAATGGACCCTCTCGAAAAATTGATATACAAGTAAAAAATACTCCTCTCCAAATGAGTAGGGAAAGAGGCCGCATGCAACGTCTTCATGACCAATCTGCATATCCATAATTGTTGTTTCAAATATCTTGATGTGTTCTTTTTCCATCCTTTATGGGTTGCAAGGATTGAATTTTGAATAGAATCCCTCTAGATTATTGGGTATGTCTTGATAAGAATTGAAGTGCAATAGTGAAGGATTTTGTGCCAACCAAGCCATAACAGGAGGCAGAGGTGGTATTTTCTATTGAGGGGCAACAATTTGGGATTGCACTAGGGTTGCGGCTATTTGGACTGAACCCTGAACCTAAAGGGCCAAGAGAGAGACAAATCCCTGGCTATCAAAGATGAGAGGTGGAAAAGAAATTTGGTATCGCAAGGTGGAGGATGAACACAAAGTGAATGGAGGTGAAGGTGGAAGGGTAATGGATGGGGTAGAGGAAGAGGAAGAAGCAAAGTCTCCTTCTTTAGTTTGTTTTTCCCTAGTGGGAGGCTATAGCTCTTGAAGCTCTCCTTTGTTTGGTGTAGACCTTAGAATTCTCTAAAATCTTTCAGGGGAGAATGATCCAATTCAATCCAGCTTCACAATTCCCTTCTTCTAGTGCCAATTCTATTGATGGGTGTTTTGCACACTTTCTCAACACAGGCAATGCATAGATGCACTACCACTCTTGAAAGGAGACTTCCAACAATAAGTTATTGAAAATCACCCCAAGGTCTCTCGGGTGTCAGGTCATGACCTGCATGGAATTCTTCAATTGATGTTTGATGTGATCTTGTTGGTAATCATAGGGAAGACTTACGTAGCTGGATATGGAGTGGATCTTAAAGTATGAAGTTTTTGAGATGGGAGTTAAGGTGCACTTTGCTTTAGGTTCGAACAACAATCTAAAAATTTAGTGTTCTCCTTAAGTTTTCACTTTACAATGTGCAATGAACCTTAGCATAGGTTGTTTCTCAAAAAGGGGGAAAAGAGAGCAGGGAAGAGAGAAGGTTCCTAGATTTGCAACTAACTATGAATAGTGATCATGGAGGTTTTACTGTAGACAACTCCCTTTAAACAAAATTTCACTTAACCAAAAGCAACCACAGTCTCATGAAACTTTAAGCTACTCTAAAATCTTCATCTTTATTCATGCATATGTATGGTGGATGAATAGTGAAAAAATTGTAGACCTTAGAAGATAGTACAAAGTTTCATGAGATAGTGGTTGCTTCTGGTTAAGTGAAATTTTGTTTAAAGGGAGTTTTCCGTAGTAGAACCTCCATGATCATTGTTCATAGTTAGTTGTAGATCCAAAAATCTTCTCTCTTCCCTACTCTCTTTTCCCCCTTTTTAGAAACAACCTATGCTAAGGTTCATTGCACATTGTAAAGCCAAAACTTAAGGAGAACATTGAAGTTTTAGATTGTTGTTTGAACCTACAACAAAGTGCACCTTAACTCCCATCTCAGAAACTTCAAACTTTAAGATCCACTCTGTATCCAACTACGTAAGTCTGCCCTGTGATTACCAACAAGATCACATAATTTTTTTTTGAGGAATTCCATGCAAGTCATGAACTGACACCTGAGAGAACTTGGGGGGTGATTTTCAACAACTTGTTGTTGAAAGTCTCCTTTCAAGAGAGGTAGTGCATCTACACACTGTCTGTGTTGAGAAAGTGTGCAAAACACCCATCAACATAAGTCTTGGAGCATCACTAAAGTGTTTTTGCAGGTCTTGAAGCTCACTTTCATTCAAGATCTAACATTGTCAAGGGTTGAACATGGTTGTCTATGGTGAATCATGATGAATTCTAGATTGGGGAGATGCAACTAGCCATCAAGCCAAGCCTAAAGACTTGTTTCCTAAGTTATTCCATCCTCCATTTTCACTCTACATTCAGCCTATGGAAGGTACAAGCATCATTAGGGATCATTTGAGTGATTAGAGATCTCTTAAAGTTAGTTGAGGGGTTCGTGGAGCAAATAATTGTCTTCTAATTCCATGCTCATCACAAAAGGAATTAAAATCTCTGGAGGTGAACTCACCACCTCTATTTGACCTTAAACATTTGATTTTTAGATCTTTTACATTCTCTACCATGGCTTTGAAACTTTTGAAATTTTCTAATGCTTCACATTTTTCTCTTAAGATAGCAACCCATATCATTCTAGAGTAATCATCAATAATTAACATAAAGTATTTTTCACCATAAGGACTTCTAACTTTGGATGGACCACATAGATTAGTATGCACAAGTTCTAGTAATCCATTTGAATTATGCTATTTTCTCCGAAAAGAAAATATTTTTTGCTTTCCCATCTGACACTCTTTGCAAATTGTGCTAGAAGGCTTTACCAGCTTAGGTAGATCTCTTACTGCTTGAGGGTAAAAGTACAAAGTTGTGCCACACTTTATAAAGGAAACAACCAACGTTAATCCAACTTTTAAACTTGAATCATTAAAAAGTGGCATATATGTTTTGAATTTTGAAATGATGTAAACTAGTAAAATATGTATTTTTTAGTATATTTTATATTTGTATTTAAAAAAAATAAAAAAATTATTTTAAACTAGTTTTTAATAAATTAGTATTATAATTTAGTTGTTGATAAAATGTTGAAAAATGAAGTTGCTTGGGACGTCAAACTTTTTATAGTAATTTTTTTTCTTTCAATTTCTTTTTTGTGTATTTATAACTTGAAATTTTAGTGCATGGATATATTTTTTTTCCAATTTTGATAAATATATATTTTTAAATAAATATTAAAATGTGCATGAATTAAAAACAATTGTTTTCATCAATGGACGTCAACTTTCATATTATATATTTATCTAAAATGGAAAAAACATTATACCATCTAGAAATAGATTATTTTATCTAGTGCATCATATTTTTTCATTTTTTTTAATAAGTTTTAGTATTTTTCCTTGGCATAGTAATCAACCTAATATTTTTGCTGATAACCTACTTTTAGTAAAAATAAAAAATAAAAAATAAAAAATAAAAATAATTAAACTATTAAAATAAATAGATTTTTGAAACTACACATATGGACCTACAAAAGGGTATTTTTATATTTTAAAAAAATGTTATTTACATTAGTAGTAGTTATTGAAACTTCAAGTTTTTTAAATAATTTTATTTTTTTGGTAAATATGACTCAAAGTGGTGCTCCATATATTTTTAGCCAACAATTTTAGTTGAAAAGGTTGTGGAAGTATCTAACTTAGCTAGAATGAATCTTACTAGATCATATGTTTGACCAAAATTGGTTTTTAGTTAGAAATACTTAAATTTAGTTGTTCTGATAAGTTGGCTAAAAGCGTGACACAATTTGTGCTTTTGCCTTTAAGAGGAGCTTATTTTGACAATGTTATCAAAGTTCACATTGCACAACCTTCTATGCCATAACCAACTTGTATCCACTTAAGCCATCAAACAAATTTCATTAGCAAAACTTAGATGAAAAATATTACCTTTTGTCAGTTTACTAGAAGAAATCATATTTCTAGAGTTTCCAAATATATTGCATCTTCTATATTTGAACTGTAGATCATAACCCTTGTCCACCATCTGTCCAACACTCAACAAATTGTACTTCAATCCTTCAACATAAGGAAAATCATCAGTATTGTTCTTACCACCAAGACAAATATATCCTTTGCCACGAATCACATAAGCATTGTTATCACCAAATCTCACAACTCCACCGTCATACTCCTCTAGACTTACAAAATTTCTTTTGTCACTAGTCATATGATGTGAGCATCTACTATCAATGACCCACTCATACTTTTCTTCAATTCATGTTGCAAGAGCTTTCTCAACTTTAGCAGATTCAGTAGCCTCAGAACTATTCTCCTTTATAGCAATGAAAACCCAATAATCTTGTTTTCCACTATCTTTATTAGATTCATCATCAGTCACTCCTTCTTCAACAAAGTAACATTTATTTTGGAATCTAGATTTGTAAGGCTTAGATCTAGGGACTCTTTTAGGACATCTTGATGCAAAATGACCAATTTTACTAGAAGAAAACATTTGATAGGAAACTTTCCTTTGTACTTACCTTGTCCTCTTCCTTCTGTCTTCACAATTAGTGCTTCCAACTCTTCTAGTTCTTTCTCTTCTTCTTCAAGCCTTTTCATCTCTTCCTCATACTTGAATGTCTTTTTGGAGCTCTCTCCCATATCATATCTTTTTTTGTCTCTTCCAAATATAGTAGCCTTGAATGCAATTTTAGTCTTAGGAACAAAATCACCAAATTCACTCAACTCAAAGGTGACAAGTTTTCCAATCAATGTATCTCTTGTCACATTCATCAATGATATGAAATATTTAATAGGATGAGCCTTTTCTTTGTAGGAGGTAGGAAATGATTTGAGGACCTTAGCCACAATTTCTTCCTCTTCCAGAGTTCCACCAACACATCTAATACCCATCACTTTTTCATTTACTTTCTGCATAAAAGAAGAAATATTTTCATGTTCACCCATCTTCAAGTTTTCATACTTGCCTTTCAAATCATGTAGCTTAGCCATTTTCACATGCACATATCCTTCATACAAAGTTTCCAACTTTTTCCACATTTCATGAGTTGTCTTTAGACCTAACACATTTGTCATTTCTGAATCAGTTAGAGAACTCAACAAAGCTTCCATAGCCTAGACATTATTCTTAGCTTCTTTAACTTCATTAGCATTGGAAGGACCATTTTGAGGAATGACATATGCATTCATTGTAATTTTCTAGAAAGGTTCACCAATGCACTACAAATGACACTCCATCCTAGCTTTCCATAATGAGTAGTTTGTTCCATAAAATCTAGGATTGTCCTTGTATGATGCCATCTCAGACCCCCTCAAGCTTTTAAACTTCTTTAGAGGAACCTACTCTAATACCAATTGTTGGAAAAACAAGGATAGACAACTAAGAGGGGGGGTGAATCAGTTGTCGCAGAATATTTAAACTTTTCAATCTCTACTTAACTTAATCTTAGATATGATGAATGAATAATAAACCATGAACAATCAACACATCAAAAACAAAGAGAACACCAAGATTTTTATGTGGAAACTCTGTTAGGGGAAAAACCACAGTGGAGGTTAGTCCACAATATTATACCCTGCTGAAAGTATAATGAGAAAATAATGGGAATGCACATGCATTCAGACTCACTTCCTAGAGCTCACTGCTCAATTACAAAAGAGGACTCATTGTCCAATAGGGGTTTGGATTAAGACCATTAAAAATGAGAACTGAGAAAATAGCTTCTTCACAAGCTTGATTACAGTTCCAATTAAGCACAGAAAAACCCTCTTCACCCTTCACTCAACCTTCTTCTCACTCTGATCTACAATCGAATGATAGGAACACTATTTGCACATCTTCACTTTCTCTGGCATACATTCGCTCTTTTTCCACACACTAACTTTGCTCAAACAATCACTCTTATATATCCACAACATGAGATATCATCAACAACTTAGTCGACTAGAAAATATAAAACATATTTTCAAAGTCAGAAAAATTACAATTAAATTTACAATGTAAATCCACCAAGGTCAGCCACAACATAGTGGAGACCCAAAATAATAATTCCAACACAAAAATATTATAATTAATTCTACCTCTAAGATCCACAACACGCTACCATCAACATGTTGGCCTGGAACAAGAAAAACTAAAGATACAAAAAACAATATTCGACCACGAGCACACCGATCAATGTGGATGTACCACAAAGATAGAGCATGAACTAGAAGCATCCATGAGTACCAAGAAACAATAGAGAGACATCCGCAGCAACAGAAACACACAAAATTCACTTCAAGAACACTGACAAAGCACACAAAAATACTATTAGAACACAACTGTTCACAACATGATCAAATTTTCATGTGGGCCTCTAAAACTTCTAGTGGATAAACTAGATATACTCAATAGAAAACCATTAATTCACACCAACAAATCTTCAACGTACAAAGCAAGAAACCTTCATGACCTTCACAGTTCCATAGAGAAACCAAAACACTTCTTTTAACAATTTTCTCGATATCCTCGACATATACAACCTCCAATACAACAAATGCTAATAGTGTTGACATCAATGACAACCACATATCAACAACACATCCACATCATCCAACATTCCCAAGGTGGCGAATGAGTCCCATTGTAGGTGTTTTCCAGAACTGTTTGTAGATTTAGGATCCATTGTTGCAGTTGTCCATAGGTTTTTAGAATTAGGATCCCTCTTAAAGAATCCGCCATTGTTACAGTTTATTTATCTAAAGAATCTACCTTAGAAGATTGCACTATATTTGTGGCATTGTAGGATGGTCCTTTGTTAAGAAAATATTATTTTGTTGATAGTTTATTTATCTAAAGAATCTACCATTGTTGCAGTTGTCCATAGATTTTATAGAATTAGGATCTGTCTTAAACCCTCCATCTTTTATAATTTCTTTATAAATTTAGGCTAGTTTAAGATTAAAGGCATCACTCAAGCTATTATATTTGATGATAAAAGGTTATTTTCATACTTCTATTCTAAAAGCCCAACTAGGATTTTAACTAGTATTCAAACTTTTTAAACCCTTGTTTTAGTCTTATAAGCTTCCAGTTTTTGTAAACCACAAATTACCTTTGTGATAACAATAAATCACATCAACTACTGAGCTATTTTTGTATCATCAAGACCTAACATCCAAAACGTTGGGGTCATTTTCTGAAGATTTTCAGTAGATTATCACCTTTCAAGAGAGATAAAACACCTGTGTTTTATTTGTGTTGTGTAGTGCCAAAACACTCATCAATAGGTTTCTTGGGTTTTCTGAGACCCAATAGTCCCCTCCAATTGCACATTCTTAGTAGGTGCAAAAATACTTATGTCATTGAAAAGGGACCCCTTGCTTTTTATCTCAAATTTCTCTCCAAATTTGTTTGTATTCCCACTATAGTATCCAATTGAATTTTTTGGCTATTAGGATTTCAACCCCTTTTTTCCCTTCTGGAGAGGAAAATTTAGGTTTGATACTACCACAGTTTGGGAAATTGGAAAATATGACAAAAATACTTTCATGTCATCTTCACATAACACTTCATCAAAAACCTCATTTAACAGATCATTCTCAGCCTTCTCCATACTTTGATTCACTATTTCAATTAGAAATTCTCGAGAAACCCCTTTATTAGGAGTCAAGGTCTCAACCTTTGAATGAGGAGGAGTGACATCTTCAAGGGATGACATTTCAGAATTAGGCTCCAAAATCGCCCTAAGAGGTGAGGATAAAGCCACATCTAATGAGTATTTTGAATCTCCTTTTTGAATGACATACACCCATTACACTAATCTTTCCCAAGAGGAGATTAGGGAATCTCAAGAGATTCATTTCAACATGAAGCCCTAAGTGAACCCTTCTCACCCAACAATGCACCTACCTTCAAAAAAATATCTATGAAGAAAATCAAGCTCCAACCCAACACCAATTCTCACTTCCCACTCAAAGATCTAATAACACTCAAGGGTTGGTTCCGGATCCTAAATTTGGAAATGATACACTATTCAAATGGAACCACATTGCACAATGGGGTTCTTCAAGAAAACCTAGATCTTGAAAAATAGAAAACCATTATCAAGGGAAAAAACCACTTTCACAAACTCTCCCAAGGCGGCCCCAATAGAGGCTAAGACCTCTTCCCCCAAAAATTCAAAAGGGAGATTTGAAAAATCAAAGCAAGATGGTTTTTGCACACCCATGAACTCTTTTTCTGAGAAATCAGGGTTCCAATTATGTAGAACAAAAAAGGTATTTCCAAAGAAAAAATTTCCACTACTAAGAATCTTGTCCTTTAATTTTTTATTTTCACACAGAATTATGAAAGAATCCTTTATGATAGAGTTGCATCCGGAAGCCTTTTCCTTGAACCCACCATTTTGATCCACTGATGGGGTCTAACCAGAACCCAAGATCTCACTCTTTTCATGCTCTTAAAGCAGAGATATATGAGTGTCATTAGCTTCCTTAGGAGGAGGAACAACATCTCGCTTACCATGGCTTTCCCACCTCTAAGGACTAGGTGGGAAATGAGCATTTTCATTAATCACCATTCCAGGAATAGGCTCATTTCTTCTCTTCTGATTAAAGCTATTTGCATTTCTTTTGGTATCAAAATTTATTTTTGGAGGAAGATCATGAGAACACTTATGGAAAGGGAAATGAGATCCAGTATTAAGGGGCTACCATTTTTGAGTTTGAAACCTAAACCCAGTATTAGGGTTTTCATGAGCCCATGTATTTCTCTCGTGAAAGCCACACTGAGCATTATTACGAGCATTAGAATAATCGTGACCACCCGTCTTTTGACCATACTGCACAAAAAACATTACTATTGACACCATAGTTGTCGGAATTCCCAATCTTAGCCTACTTGCACCACACATTTTTTTGTGGATCTAACAACTTTCTGTCAGAAGGAAGAGGTGGCCATTCTTGATTTGTAATATCTTCCCATGAAACTCATTTTTTTCACTCAGAACCCCACATTTTTGCTTAATGGTATGTATGTTTTGTTTTTTATTATGATGTTGGTTATCTATTTTTTGTTTACCTAATAAAACAAAAAAAAATAGATAAACGGTTTGATAATTTAAATTAAATTCTTCTCCCTTGCTTATTTTATTTCATTTTGAAAGGTTAAATTATAATTAGGGGAGTGTAAAAACCTCCCAATGTTTTTCATTTGAGAAAAATCCATGTTCTATATTTATCATATTAAATTTTGAGAGTTTTCAATAATATGGGGTTATAATGCTCATTATTTTTGGAATTGCATAAAAGTGAATTTTATGTGAAAAGTGTTTTGTTGGGTGTTATTTAGAGAAAAAAGGTGTCTTTATATTTTTGAGTTTCAAAAAATAAATTTTGAAGATAAAATTTAATGGTGGATTTGGGATATTTCTAGTTTTTCCTTTGTAAAATGTTGTGAAAATTTGAAAAAATTTCATGAAAATGAATGTTTTTGAATCTTTTGAAAAGATGGTGCTTCGTAAATTGTGAAAATAGATTTTGTGGAAAAACATCATTGAATTTAGAAAAAATTGAATTTTATGCATTATTTTGCATGACACATTCATTGGAGGATGTGATGAGCTTAGGGTGTAGGTATTAGAGAGAGTTATGGGAATGGCTCCCAATGTGAAATCTGCCTAAAAGTGATGTATAGGAAATCATGGTGTGGTGATTTTGGATTAATAACTAAAAACTAATGAAATATGGGTAATTAATTAACCAAGATAAAGGACATCCCTCTCATGCCTTGAGTGCTTGTAAAGGCTAATGATAATTAAGGAAGATAAGACACTCAAGGAGAATAAGTCTTGTAAGATCAAATACCCTTGTCTATATGAGAGGATAATTGATTCTATGCTAAGCCTCATGTGAGTGTATGTGATGAAATTCCCTCTCTTGCTCTCTAATATCTAACCCTAGTTTCTAGTTGATTAGTAATTGGAGGATGATGTATTTTCTTTCATGTTATTTTTTATGCCCTTCACGAGTTTTCTCAAGGATGATTCTTTTTATGGCATTGGACAGTTGGCCCAATGCAAATTGTGATATGACATTGGTTAGGCCCAATGCAAAGTGTATGTGGAGTGTATTGTTTGTGCATGGTGTGTCTATAAGTCATCTCCCTATGTGTTTTGTGTGAGTGTTGATCTTTTGGACCATGCGACTATCTCCTAGCACAATAGGAGCAGATCCTTTGAATTCCACAAGGTTGAGTGGTGTGGTAATAAACGTTGGGGATTAGAGGTCTGAGGATTGAGCTTGATTATGGTACCATATTATTATAGTTTTACCTTATGTTTTTAATCACTTCATTCAATTATAAAAAATATATGTAGAGGAAATTTGAGGCCTATTATTGTAAATTGTAACATTCAATAAGAGAAATAGGGTATTGGTTTAATTATGTGTCTTAGTGCTTGAACCGAGCATGATTGTGTTATTCTTTTTAGTTTTATAGTGTAAAAAGGATAAAATAAACTTAAGACATTTATTTTGGTGCTTAAAATGAATTTAATGGTCAAATTTCATAGTTGGGTGGCTTGGTGTTGTAACTGGGTAGCCCTATCATAACTATATTAACCTAACATATCTGGAAAGTTCCTAACACTATTTGGGCAGCCATATCAATAGTGGGGTGATTGGTATCATACTAGGGAAGCCTAGTTGATAGTGGAGCATCTTGGATTGGCAAGGTTAAAACTCAAATTATGTTTAGCACTATTGGGGTGGCTTAGTCTTGTAGTGGCGTGGCTTGGTTGCTCATACAAAAAAATGTTTACCCCCTTAACCATGGTTTGATAGTTATTTTATAAGCCTAAGTCCACTAAAGAATTTAATTTAATTACTTTTATTTTTCTCATTTCGATCATTTTAGTTGCAGGAACCCTTGAAAACCTAGTCAAGTTTCCTTGTTTTAGGACTTGATCTTTCTTCATTGTTTTGAGGCCATGTTTGGGAAAACCATGTAAATGGAAGTTGTTCCTCTTGGTCTCAAGGGTCTAGTGGTGTTGTGTGCATGTTCCTTGGGTTTTTTCTAAGAACTTGTGGCTTCTCTTGGATCATTTGTGTGACTTCTTCCAAAGTCTCCTAGTTGTCAAACCTAGGGTTAGGGAGATTGTTCACCTAGTCTTGTGAAGAAATGGGAAGGTTGTAATCCTTCATGGCTAGCATTATTGAAATCCTCCACAATCCTCATAGGTTATGGGGTGTTATGGAATATTTAGTACTCTTGTGTGTTGTCACATTATGATGAGATGTCTTAGGAAGCATCAGGTTGTTTGGAAGTGACTCACCATCATTCCTAATTTTCATGAGTTGTGCCTCTTGGTTAGGAAAAATCTTGTGAAGGTTTGTATCAATTCTTAGTGTTTTTTAGTCCATCTAGATGTGGATTGGAGGTTAATTATTCCCTCATCCTATCCTAGTGTGGTGTTGTGAGAGAACATGATCATGGTTTAGTAATTGATTGTCATGTAGGTGTTGTCCTCTCTCTCTCTCTCTCCTTGTATGTTCATCATGGCATATTTATCCCACAAATGGTTAGTCTTCTTCTATTTCGACCTTGCTTATGCAATGGTAATTTTCCTTGTTTTCTATAGTGTTGCACGTCATTGTGACAATTGTGTGCATGTTGTATGATTATGATGTAATTATTTTATTATCAGTGTTGTGATCCTTGTTTCAAAAATATTTTTTTCTCAATTTTTATTTTGAGCTTGTCATCTTGGGGAATTACATATCCACTTTCTACAAAGGATAGTGGATATATAATGAGCTAATTGGGACATTTATATCTAAATTTAATTTGAACTTCATTTTTACATTCACCCTTATATTGTATTTTATTTTGAGGGATTTTCATAGAATTTGTATGCTATTGTTGTCCCAATTTATTGTGCATAAGGGAATTAGATAAATAAATGATATTTATTTCCATATGTCATATGTAATTTGAGAAGAGATCATACATGCGTTCCTTTTTTCCTTAGGCCCTATCATATACCTAACATTAATGTTGTTGAAGGAATAGTAGAATGGGGTGATGCCACAACATCTAGATTTAGCATTTGTAAAATTTGAAAGTGATAAGTGGTGTGGTGTGTTGGTTTTTTGTGTTATGTGATGGTTTTTTATGTTGTGAAATTTAGTCCTTGGATTTTTTTTTGGAGTTCCATAGTTTTTAAAGGAACCAATAGTACTACTAACATAATTTTTTTTGGAAAGTTGACTTCATGCATATTTTTCTATCCAAAGATTCTATTAGAGTACAAATATACATGTTCATTAGGCCTTAAGTAAGCAGGAATTCTATACAAAGACTTTGAAACCTTGTGTTGAATTTAGAGACCCTTTCATTATGTCCTTTGGTAATTGTATTAAATTCATTTAGAAAAAATATAAGGTTAGTTTTATCACCATATTGTTCTCTAAATATTCTCTTAAATTCTTCCTAGGACCTTATGCTCTCCACTGATAAATCTCTATACTAGTCCCTAGCATTCTCAGTTAGTGACTACATATATAGTTTCATCATCATATCCTCATTCTCAGCTTCAAATTCATCCATCATGTTATTGAATAACCATAAGTGATCTTCCCCTAATATGACATTATTTCAAGAGAATATGACTAGCACATTTCTTATGTCATTTGGAAAAGGGTTTGAATAGCTAGGTATCCTATTAAAGCATAATTTCCTAAATCAATCTAATTGCATGGGACTTTTGGAAAATTTATATCACTCACTTGGATAAGGTCCACCACCACCTTTCCCCCCATTGTTTTGATATCCTTGATGTGCATTCTTCCCTTTGATATTTTAGTCTCCTTGTTGATTGGAACTACATCCACCAAACTGAGTATTGATGTTTCCTTGATGCTGAAAGGATTGTTCGAATCCATTGAAATTTTGTGGTTGGGAGTGGGAAATGGATTGAATTATAGTAGAAGAAACATTCATACCAATAGTTTGGGTGGGTTGTGGTGTAGAATGAGGTGGGTTTTGAGAACTATAAGTTGAAGGATCTCTAATGGATGATTTTAAGAAATCAATTTTCCTCTACATTTCTACATTTTCAACAAGGATTTGTATTTTTTCCATTTCTCTTTGTAATTGTTCATTTTCTAACTACAATTTAAGATTTAAGCAATTAGGAGATGTACTTGCAGGAATACTACTAGATGACACATTTGTATTTATGATTGGTCCCTTAGGTTGACCTACAAGCCTTTTTCCTATATCCACAGGTTGTGATGGTTTACTAGTGGTGGAAGGGGCTGCAACTAAACTTGTGACAATGGAACTAGCCCATGTACTTGTGGTGGTAGTTCCTATAGAAACATTTAGAGGAGATTTCTCATGTACATGGGTAAGAATAGGCTGATAAGATGAAGTAGTAGTGGGAGTAATCTCTTCATCAACCATCAATTTCATTCTCTCTACCCTTCTCCTCAAGTAATCTCTTTCAAACATAGCAGCCTTCAATTTTTCCTCCATTTTTCTAATTCTTAGCTCTTCATACTTTCATGCTTCTTGTTCAAGTTCCATCTATTGGGAAAATATGTCTCAACCTTAAAATTATGTAAAGGTTATTGTTGATAGGATATATATATATATATATATATATATATATATATATATATATATATATATCTATATATATATATATATATCTATATATATATATATCTATATATATATATATTCTAGTTACACTGATAGGTGTAATATACTATGGCAGCAAAGGGAGGAGTGGGATGCATGTAAATATTTTTTTGTTAACTTTTTTAGGAAACTCCTAAAATAGCTACATACATTATATAAATGATACATTATAAATCTAAACCATTAATTATTAAGTTTTAGATCTAACAATGGATATTTTGTTGGCTTGTCTTTCCCTATAAAGTAACCCTATTTTATGAGGTTGTTGTACTACAATTAGATTATGATGTATTATGATCTAGTCTGATAGTAGTTGTGTTGTCTTTGGATCTTTGGTGGTGGTACTCTTATGAAAATATTTCTCTACAAGTATATTCTAATCTTTGTAATTTCTGAATAATATTGGAGCCTAAGAAAATGGGGAATGGTGTGATGATGTATTCACACCCACTTCCAAAGATGTTCCACTCAAGGACAACCTTAGATATCTCAATGCAAAAGAGAAAGAGATCTTGCAATAGGGTTGTACTAGGAAATGAATATGATTTAATGAGGGGTTCACCACCAAGTTTGAACTTGGACAATATAATGACATGTAAGATGAAATGTAAAACCTAGTTTGATGCAAAATTCAACTAAATGACTTGAAAATGCAAGAAGAATAAAATAGAAAGCTATAGAATAGAATGTGTGCACCTAGAAACTTGTTGGAGATGGAATGGAGCTCTGAAATCCTAAAAAACTTGATTTTCTAGCCTAGTGGGACTCATCCACCATTTTGGGTGAATTAGTCCTAGATCTGGGTCTCTGTACAAGATCAAGTTTCAACCAAATGGCTATGCAAGTCTGCAAAGATCTCAAATTTGGATAGTCTAGGATAGCAAAGATCAAGGAGGTGATCAAGCCCCTAGGATCCAAGATCCTAAGTCAAGCTGACATAAGTGCAAAAAGGACATGCACAAGGTGTATGACATGTAGCAAAACAAGATACATGATCATACAATGTCAATAACTAAAAGAAAGGAAAAACAAGTAAAAATAAAATTAGGTGGATCAAGCTTTAACCATTTCTCCAACACGATGTGGATTAGATCAATCCTTATGAAGGAGATCAAGAAACCCTAAAGAAAACCTAAAGGGAAAACCCTAGTGTGCACACTTAATAATTAATAAATAATTAATTATTGACGTGCCTAAGTTTAGCTTAAGCAAACCTAAAGTAATAAGTGACTTAATTAATTAACCAATATGATTAAATTAATTAAGTGAGATGAATTATTACTCTAACAATAGGTGATATATTAAATTATGACATAAACAACTATGTGCTTTCATGGCTTGGGCAAAGATATTCTCTTCACACCATGTTTATCTATTCTCAATGGAGGGTCGCTTAGTTATGTAAATTCGACCCTAGCTGACCTAGCGTTTCTGGAAGTAGGGTAATTTTCAACATCGGTAGGTAATCCTGTAACTTCTGCAATTCTTTCTTCAATTTCCATGACCTCCAACCCTTTTACCATGGCTTTCCCTTCATAAAATGTCTGGGTGAACTCTAGTGCAATGTCTTCATCAAATCATCTAGCTTCAGGAAGTAGTCTATCAACCTGAAATTTATGAATTTGGCTAGGAAAACTCCTATTCATGTCATGCCCTATGATCTCACATATAATATTCATGTCATTCCCTATGATCTCGCATCTAATATTCTCTTGGGAATTCCATGGATTCATGAGATGCATGTGGTGCCTTTGACTCTTCATCGGATAATTAAATATGTCTATAACAATTAAATTCATCAAGTTGAAATAGACCCTGAGCCTGAAACTTGTTTACAACTTGAAAAAGGAACAATAAGTCCTCTAAACATGCTAATTCCAACATCTCATATTGAACCCCTTGAGACTAGCAAACAAGAAGAATAATTTGTGTCTAAATTGCTCGATGATGATTTGGGTACATTGAAATTCACACCTTCATTTATGGATGAATACATAATCACCCAAAAAGAAGATGAAAAACAAGAACAACCAATAGTTATGTCAACTCAGAATTCAGACACATATTCCCCCTTAGAGTAAAATACAACATACACAACAAATTTTGATGAGATAGATTATCAACATCCTCCTAACTTGAAGGAAATGGAAAGACTTTATGGGAAAGGCTACACGCTAGTGAAACAATTGGGATACAATAGTAAAGGGCGCGGAAAGAATGAACAAGGCATTTGAGTACCTATAGAACCCAATACACAAGAAACAAAGATTGGTTTGTGATATTCCTTTTCTAAGACAAAAGTAACTCAATGACCCTCCTTAAACATCAACACCATCACACATAAACCAAGAACCAATATTACGCTAAAACATCTTGAATTTATTGATATGGATTCTCCACCATCCTGGGAGCATGTGGAAAGTGACGAAGCAATGAAACAAATGTTCAGTGCTATTGATAAACCATCTTCCTCCAAACAAAATGTTACCTGTGCTCTGATAAGTACCAAGCCACACCATACTGATGATAACGAGAAAACCATGGAACCATATGCTCTTGAATCTCCTAAGTCAAATGCACTCCCAAGGAGGAGATACAATTGATATACCAATGGAAATAGATGATAAAGAAAAGGTCATTAAGATTGTGAAATGTCTTGATGATGAAGAACAAGACGATACTACAATCTTGCTCCATGACTTTCCTAAACATTTTTCTTGTAAATATTTAGATATGCCAGGAATAAACTCAAAGATAGTAACACATAATATTGTTCTTGAAAACAATGCTAAGCCTGCTCGACATAACATACAAAAATTAATCCTAAGATAGCCTTGAGGAGAGCTTGAAAAACTCCTTGATGCAGGTTTCATTCGCCCTATTGATTATTCTCCTTGGATCTCAAATATTGTCGTAGTTGCTAAACCTGATAATCATATTAGGATATGTACGAATATTCGTGACTTGAATAAAGCATCCTTAAAGGATGATTTTCCCCTTCCTAATATTGACATGATCATGGATTCAACTATTGGACATGCTTTTTTTTCATTCATGGATGGATTTTCTAGCTATAATCAAACTTTTATCAACCCACAAGATCAATACAAGACAACATTTACAATTGTTTGGGTAACTTTTTGTTGGGTTATGATGCCTTTTAGATTAAAGAATGTAGGCACAACTTATCAAAGAGAAATGACATTGATACTTCATGATTATATACACAAAATTTTGGAAGATTATGTGGATGGCATCCTTACCAAATCGTTAACACGACAGGACAATGTGAATGTCCTTTAACAAATCTTTGAATGAATTCATAAATACATGCGACTCAATCCAAAAAAGTGTCTTTGGAGTAGATAGTGGAAAAATCTTAGGGTTTATCATATCTCACAAAGGCATTGAGGTGGATACAAATAAAATTGATGCTATCATAAACATGCCACCTCCTAGGAACATTTCTCAATTATGCACATTACAACTTGGATGAATTCAAGCCATTTGTCATTTTGTCAACTCTTTAATTGATCAAACACTACCTTTCACACATTTCCTCAAGAAGGATGTGCCTTTTGATTGGAATGAGGATTGTAAATAGGCCTTTGAGAGTTTAAAGGACTACCTTGCAACTCCACCTATTTTACAGCCTAGTATGCCAAACAAACCATTCATCCTTTACATTGCTACATCTACCCATTCTCTTTTAGCATTTTTGGCTCAACAAGATGAAAATGGAAAAGAACATCTCATTTATTACATTATTCAAACTTTAATTTATTATGAAACACAATATAGACCAATTGAAAAAAAATTTAGCTCTTGTATTCACTACTAGTAAATTGTGACATTATTTACTAAATGTTGAAATACAAGTCAAGAAAAAAATTGATCCTCTCAAACATATTTTTAACAAAAAAGACTTATCAAGACATTTAGCTAAATAGGTTATGTTGCTAACTAAGTTTGACCTTAAGTTTTTTTTACAAAAAGAAATTAAAGGACAAGCCTTGACCAACCACTTAGTTGATGCTCCTTCGCCTCTTGCATTACCTAGTAATGATTCTTTTCCTAATGATACTATGCTGACAACACATGTTTCTACATGGAAATTATATTTTGATGGATCTAAATGTAGAACAGGCTCTGGTGTTGGAGTTATATTGGTTCTTCCTGAAGGAAAGCCTATTCCCTTGTCATATCAATTGAATTTCCTATGTACAAATAATATTGTTGAATACGAAGCCTTAATTGTTGGATTACGTGCAACTTTAATCATGGGCATTAAGATATCAGGATATTTGGTGATTTTAAATTAGTGATCAAACAAATAAACGATGTCTATTAAGCTAAACATGATAAATTATCAAAATATAAGGATTTTACAATGTCCTTGTTGAAAAAATTTAACTCAATCACCATTGATAACATCCTATGAAAAGATAATTGGCATGCAGATGCAATGGCAAGTGTTGCTTCTCTCATATCTCCTTCAGATCCTTCAAAGGATGTTATATTCATTGTTCATCCAATCATGAAACCTTCCATCAATAATTCCACAGTCGACGTGCAACTAGCAACAACCAAGGATGATTCGAGTGAATGGTATGATGCTAAATATAATTATATAAAAGATTGTACCATTCTCGAGCCTATAACAAATAACACCCGCACTCATTTAAAACAATTAGCCACAAAGTACATAATTATTGCCAATGTGTTGTATAGAAGGTCCTTTGATGGAATTTTACTTAGATGTCTTAACGATTCTGAAATCAATATGGCACTTGAGCAACCTCATGCAGGCAGTTGTGGTGGTCATTTTGGAGCAAATACCCTAGCACAAAATCTCATAAGTATAGGCTACTACTGGAAAAATATGGAAAAAGACTATTATGCATATGTTAAGCAATGTCACAAATGTCAAGAACATAGCAATTTATTTTATGCTCCTACTTCTGAGCTTCATTCCCAAATTCCTATTTGGTCATTCTTTGTATGGGGGCTAGATATAATTGGAGAAATCTCACCACCATCTTCCATTGGATACATGTTTATCATCACTACCATTGATTACTTCATAAAATGGGTAGAATCCATTCCTCTTCGATCTAAAACTGCTGAGGTAATATGTTGATTCATCTGAGAACACATAATTGCTCATTTTGGACTCCCTTCCACATTAGTCTCTGATAATGGCACACCATTTAAGAATAATGATGTGAAGAAATTCTTGGAGACCTTCAATATTCAACATCATTTTTTGACACTTTACTACCCACAATCTAATGGTCAAGTTGAATCAACTAATAAAGTTCTCAAACAAATTTTGAAGAAAACTCTTAATAATAATCACAAGGACTGGCACACACAATTCCACTATGTGCTTTGGGCTTACTACACAAGTTTTCAATCCTCCACTAGAGCCACACCTTATAACCAAGTTTATGGTACTGAGGTAATCATGCCCTTGGAGTTAGAAATCCCAACATTATGGATTTCTATTCAAGGTTTGATTGACAATAACACTTATAAAGTGAAATGATTACATCAGCTTGAGATGCTTCACGAATAGTGCATTAACGCTTGTGAGCATCTCCAAGCTTACTATAAAAGGAAATAACATTATTACAACCTTAATGTTATCCCTCAATCCTTCCAAAAGGGTGACTTATTTCTATCTAAGAAGCCTATAAATTCTATGCATTTGAATCGATATCATGTCTAATCCCTTTGAATAGTATGAATAATAAAGTAGTGTTGTTAATTTATGGGGGTATTATCCTATATGCTTTCCCATTGCTTTGTTCTTGACAAACCACTCATGCGTATGTCTCAAGCACTAAAGTGATTATTTAATCACTTTAGGTTTCATGCTATTCAAATTCATCTTGTGTCTTATGATGTTAAATTTAATTTAGCATAAAATACTCCACCATCATGTTGTATCTAACAAGAAACTATAATACATTTTAATTAGATCACATAAATTCTGTTAAATCATGAAGACATTAATTAAGTACTCTTGCAAAGGTTATCTAATTAATCACATTGCAATTTAACATTCCAACACATTAAGGTAGATCATAAAAACATCATATGATCACATATAGATATCCAAAGTTTTATGTACATATCATCATAATATACAATATCACTAAGGTCTGTAAGAAATAGACCCCTCAGGCTCTGGTACTCATGCTCTAGTAGTCAAAAATTGGGAGATGGTCATGTGCAACCGTGACCGTGATCTGCCAACCTTGAGTGAAAACTCTAGACCCTGTATCTGTCCAAGGGCCACATGACACTCCTCTGCTATATGATCCCTCTTTGCCTATAGTAGTGCTACCTCTGCTTGTAATCTCTCAAACTTTGCTAGTGTCTAGCATGACTGTCTTGTAGTCTTGGCTCGGCAGAGTCATCTCCTCACACTCTCATACATTGCCTGTAGCCTCATGAATGGTCTCAATGACTCTGGATCCTCCTCCATGATAGGTGGGGGAAAGTATTGTGAGTCCATCTCCTCTTCATTGATGGATGCAACACTATCTTTGTAGCAACCTTACGGTATAACTCTCACTAGTCTCTCATCACTCCTATAAGGTAGAAACAATACACAATCAGTAAACATCATCATGATATATATATAAATATATGTATATATAAAGAGCACAAGCACTAAAGTAGATGCATAAAATCAAATATCATTACTTATATCGTCAGTTAGCTAAGAAATCTCAAATTCATCCTGTATAGGGGGCATGGAGGATGTGCTAGCCTCTCCTTGACTAGGGGTACCGGTGCCTGCTGCAACTACTCCTTGTGACCTCATCATACAGATGGGCGAGGAATCTCCCCACTCGTGATGATCCTTAGGACTGCCTCATCACTCTCACTCAGGGGTGGCTCATCCTCCTCATCCTCATCATACTCCTCTTCATCCTCATCCTCATCCTCATCCTCATCCTCATCATCCTCCTCCTCTCCCTCCTATCCATCATAATTTGGATCTGCATCCTCATCATAGTCATCATCTATAACATTCTTGAATATATCGGTAGCCTTGTAGCATGTCTCCTCATCCCTATCCTCTCAGTTATCCCTCTCATTTGGTAATGGACCTATGTCTTCCACTGGCTTTTCCATCGGGAATATTGGTGTTGGTTGTATCATTGTCCACCACTCCTCATACTATCCTATGGCACCGACGTTGTCTGCGTCAGAGACTTGTGGTTGGTTGTGATTAGAGAAAAAGGATTCACTCTCAGCTACATGCTCTAGAGTGAGTCACACTATATCACCCAGTCTTTGAGCATTCTGCATTGACTTCTTGAAAGAGGATCATGCCCGGGGTGGTGTCTGTACCTATCCAAACTATTGCATGACTTGATAATAGTAGAACAATCATACTGTGTGGTCATGATGACCAACCAAAAATCTATCCATCTGCATCCTCCTCAGCTGTCTGGTATGATTTGGCCACTATAGTGTTAGCTGATAAGACCTCCAAAAGATTTCATCCTCCTCTAGTCGGTCAAATCGTACTCTCTAAAAATGTGAATCACCATACAGCCATAGACGTCATAGAGGATAGTCAAAAGCCCAAGGATAACCTATTGCTATCACACATGGATAGCCAATAGGTCTGGTGCATGTAATATGATTAAGGAACCACACCTATAGAAGCATGTATTGCATCATACTGTCCACCTCCCAAAATACAAATCACCCAAGATCATAGTAAAAATGTGCTAGGATACATTGACCCCATGCATTTATTGTGCACAGCTCTACTATCCCTCAAATCAAATGGACTAGTCCTCCCTTGAGGTGTGCTCCATTTGGGATAAGAAATAGTGCTATAGTGTGCATCATAATCCATCTAACCATTGGAGCTCGTGAATATAATAACATTAGCAGCTCAATCCACCCTCTCACCAGATAATCATGAACTAGACCATCTAGATAATACTGTAAATCAGCCTTTTGCTCATGGAATGTGTGATCTCTGTGGAACTATACTCGCTCTCCTCAAATTAGAATGTGGAAAATCTAGTGTACATCCTCTAAGGTGATCATCATCTCCCCTATCGGCAGATGAAACGTACATGTATCTCTGTCCCATTGCTCATAGAGAGCCATCAACATCGCATCGAGGTACCTTATGGGAGGCATAAGGTATTCCCAATAGATTCCCATAGCTTGAAGATGCTCTATCTCCTCTACTGATAGTGATGGGGCTAGATCTCTCAGGAAGCTCAATTGTCTCCCTCCTAGTCACTATCATGATCGCGTGGCTACCTATCATAATTACACAAATATACTCTAAAAATCATCTACCATCTTCATGTTTATGTTATTCATCATGCAAGTGTACTAAAGTACATCTAGTGTGCTTTCCTAAAGGTCCTATGTTAGAGTAATAAGTTATTATGCTCAATTAATTACATCACAATGATTAATTAATTAAGTCACTTATTCCTCTTTATTACTTAAAATAAACTTAGGCACATTAATAATTAATTATTAATTATTAAGTGTGCACACTAGGGTTTCATTTAGGGTTTCTTGATCTCCTTCATAAGGATTGATCACTTAGTAATAATAGATTCTCTTAATGCATTTTTACTGAGAGGTTTTACAGAACATCTTCTTTGGTTCTGCATGTCTTTTGCATGTGATAGGTATTCATTTGCATGCAAGTGATCTTGGATTCTAACATGGTATCAGAGCTCCAGACCTGCAGCTGCTTGTTCGTGATCTGAAGATATGGCCTCTCTGTGAGTTTCAAGTGCAAGGGTTTCCATAGGCAATTTTTTGATTGAATCTAGAAGTAGCCTAATTTTTTGGGCATTTTGGGACAAAGTAGACCTCACCATTGAGTCCGCAATGCCCAAAAACCCCCATTTTCATATAAAATTTGTCAATTTTGGTGCAGTTGATCCAGAAGGCAAAATTTTTTTGCTAGGGAAGCCGTACAGCCTCCCCAGCACGCTCCCTGAGGCTCAAAAATTGAAAAAAAAAGTGCAAAAAAAATGTGTTTTTTGGTAAGCGAGTTGGCGCCTCCCATACAAATCTTCCGGAAGGCTCACACACCAGATAATACCACCTCCCTCCACCACTGGTTGTTTTCAGCCACAGTTCTCACTAGCACTCGATCACATGGAGGACCGGGGGCTCTCCATTCACCGACGACTAGGATCGGAATATTTTGATCTATAGATAGCATATTCCCTAAACAGACGGGGTATATTCCGGCAAGATTCCAGCGAATATTTTGGGGGCTTTCAGCATATTCCGACCGCCAATTTTTTCCGAAAGGGGGGCAATTTTTTGCGGTGACGGCCAGACGACCGTTAAATTTAAACTCGTGATCTGATGATGTCAGCATGACATCATCGTACGGCTGGCCCCTCTTTGCCCCTCCTAACCCTAGTTTTTTCTAAAAGAGCAATTTTTTTCTTTTGGCCATAACTTTGGCATACGGTATCAAAATAGGGCAAACGAGATATCACCGGAAAGCTGGTTCCAAGCACTTTCTAGTAGTGCTGTTTATTTTTCAGTATTTTATTGTTTTCATGCATTTATTGCTGTTTGAAGTCAGATGTACGTTTTCTACTTCGGAGCTCATAAATTTTTGCCACGATCTTCATTTTTGGCCTCGTTTGAAGCGTCAGAAAGGTATTGAGGAGCTCTAGGTTGCTGTCCATGCACTATTTTTGTATCTATCCCAAGTTTATCAGTTAGTCCAGATTTGGCCCGATGGGTTGTTTGGCGATTACTTGGATGTTTTGGCAGTTGGGAGAGTGCATCTTGCATCTTTGCACTTCATTTTCAGTAATACATCATTCAATAATTGTTTGCTACTTCATAGATTCCAGAGTTGTTCCTGTTTGGAGTTTTTGAGTGTTCTGTGGCATCGGGTTTTCTGTTGCTTTATCATGATTCCTTGAGTCAATCAGTGACTCTCATCCGGTTTCAGTAGTATACAGAAGAATATTTCCTTGCTTGCCTATATCAAGTTCTAGTGTTACTCTACAGAGTTCTTCCAGTGCTTCTTTGTAGCATGTTATCTCATTGTAAGGGGGGTTTTGTCCCACTGGGTTTTTCCTTCTCTTACTCATTCTTGTATTTGTAAATGGGTACCTGATCAGGCCTAGTTATCGGGACCCATCTTTGCTTTCATGTATCTTATTCTAGTGTTTTAGCTTCTTCCTAAGTTCATCTTAAGGGGGTTTGTTAGAGTAATAAGTTATTATGCTTAATTAATTACATCACATTGATTAATTAATTAAGTCACTTATTCCTCTTTATTACTTAAGCTAAACTTAGGCACATTAATAATTAATTATTAATTATTAAGTGTGCACACTAGGGTTTCATTTAGGGTTTCTTGATCTCCTTCATAAGGATTGATCACTTTGTAATAACAGATTCTCTTAATGCATTTTTACTAAGAGGTTTTACAGAACATCTTCTTTGGTTCTGCATATCTTTTGCATGTGACAGGTATTCATTTGCATGCAGGTGATCTTGGATTCTAACATCCTAGACACTTTAGAACCCTTTTGGGACACTTCGCAAAGAAATGACACACTTTACGAAGAAATGGGACACTTTGGGAAGAAACGGGACACTTTGCGAACAAAAGGGACACTTTGCAAAGAAATGGGACACTTCACACAAAAAGGGGCCACTTTGTGACCTTTTTTCCAAGATCCTAAATTAACCTAGATATGCATAAAAATCATAGGATAATTGAAAAGTCACAAAGCAAGGGTAGTAGAATCAACTCATGTCATGTTGATGCTCGCCATTTGCCACCTAGTCTTGGAGAATGTTTAGTCTTGTAGTTGTGTAGCCTCGTCTCAGCATTTTTCCGTCTCACTCATCACTCTCACACTACAAGAAGGTAAAATGAAATAGTAAGTGACTAAATAATTCAATTTCACTTCTTTTAACTCTTTTCATTCCTTTTAACCTTATGCATTAACTTAGGGTTTTTTTTTATCTTAAGGGTTAATAAAGTACTTTTTATTCAAAACACCATAACAGGCACTAGGGAACTCTATTTTTGATGTCGTTCAATATGCTGGAAACATGATTCTGTACCCAACATCATCAATTATTTATCATTATGTGACATGGTACTTGGAAATGTCCTATGGTATGATGTTCCTTATTTGATGTGGCTAGATGGCTACCTTGATTCCACCTCCGTAAAGCAAGCGAAATCAAGGGGGGGCATACATCTACCCTTGAATTTGATTTCTAAAAGTTAGGAAAAAGGATTTTTGGATAACTAACGAATTTGTGTTGTAGGATGTGGTTCCTAATGTTGTGGTTTTGTAGATAACTACACTAGGGGCTTCATTCTCCCATCTTTTGAATGAGTATCCTTTTATAGTAAAGTGTATTGTTTAGAGTCCTTTAACATAGAGTCATATGCACGCTAAATTGGGGAGTTAATGTGTCACAAAAACTGTATACTCTTGAAGAAAGAGACAATTTTGTGATTAATTTGGTCCTATTTCAGACACCCTTACATCAATCACCCCTTAAAAACTACATTTATAGGCCCCTAATGCTCATAATTTTGGACTTTAAGGCCTATTTCACTCATAAATCACTCAAATTTTGTGAAACCCACCTCAAAAATGCCTAGTGGGACTAAGTCGCCACAGGGTGGTGACTTAGTCCCTTTTGGGGTATTTTCCACTTTTGAGTAGGAAAATCACCAACCTAATTCAAATTCTTGAGGGATGTCGGCCTATGAAGTTAAAATAATGAGTAATACAGTGTTAATACGTATAAATACATGTTTTTAGGTAATTTTTCACATCTCCTAGAGTTATTTTTACAAAGAAAAATCAAGAGTCAAGAGTAGAATATCTTTCACAAGAAGATTCATTAGTCTTTCTACAACAAAGTTGAAGCTTTAGGGCAGCAAACTAGGGTTTTTTTAGGTCTTCAAGCTCATTTTTAGTTCAAGATCTCACATTGAAAATGGTTGATCATGGATTCCTATGGTGAATCACAAAGAAATCTAGGTTGAGGAGATGAACTAGTTTTCAAATCACACCTAAAGACTTGTTTTCAAAGTAATTACATCTTCCATTTTCTCTCTATCTTTAGATTTAAGGTTTGCATACCATTTTCATTCATTTGAAATGTTGTAAGGTTTCTCGGATTGAAGTCTTCTATCATCCAAGTTCCATTTACTTATCTTATTCTAGCACATTAGAATAGGGTTTTGTCTTCAAATTTTCCTAGTCTTTGACACACTTAGGGCTAGGATTTTATGCAGATTTTATCTCTTCCAAAGTTTAAATACCAACTAGGGGTTTGAACAAGGAAAACCCACCATTAGAAAACATATTATCTTCTATTTTGTAGGTATTTTCGAAGATTCAAATTGAAAATTTTGTCAGAAAATAGATTACAAATTATGGGCTTCTATTTTCACTTTCATATTTTTAGAAAATCCAAAGTGGAATGTTGCCCATAGTGGTGACTTAGTCCCACTGCACTGGTATTTTATGAATTTTCACTATTTCAGACAACTTTTTGGGCAGTTTCCCTAATATGGGACTAACTCGCCCAACTTGGTGTAAGTGTCCTAGTTGGCTTAAAAATCAAATTTTCCAAAATTTAGAGGTCCCTGCAATCTCCATTCAACTCTTCATAAATTTCTAGGTGTATATTTTTTGTTTAGCATCTTTTTTTTGTTCTTTATTGCACCTTTTTCATCATTTTGCATATCATAGTGTGTTTTCCAGTACTTTGCATTTCTTAGGATTAGCATCATTAGATCATTTATTTTTTTGATTATTGCATTAACACATCATATTTAGATACATTGCATCCATTTTACATTAATCTTGAGTGTAGACATTAGCATTTTGGCCCCAATTCCTCTCCTTTTAGGTGAAAAACCTAGAAGAGTTAGAGACAATCTTGGGCAATCTAAAATCATTGTCCACACCAACATATTGCAGATTACATAATTATTAGTGCCAAATTCTTTGTTATATGGAACATATCATGGGAACCATGCTAGGGCACACTATCAACATTTGTTCCAATTTTAAGCATCACAAAAACCCCCCATCTCCTCTTAATTTGTATCTTAGTAGGAACTACATAGTTGCATCATTTGATAGTATGTGGCTCTTATCAATTAATTCAGTTGAGATTGTGCAAATACACCCCTATCAACAAGCATAATATACTTTTCCACCTTTAGAACAATAATTCTATAGTTATTATTTCTTGGGAGAGGTGCATCCTCATGCATGCTACATGCAACCATTCTTGTGGTTAGACTAAATGGGAATTCAATATTTAGCATATTCAAATTTAATCTATTTTTTGCACATATGTCATTTTCAAGTCTTTTAGGGTTCTAAAGTTTAAACATGTTCTACACTCCCCTTGTGTCCCATTTGATAACAACTTTAATTGGGTATGATATTTCTCCCCTTGCAAAATTATCTTATGATATCCTTTGTCTATGGGTTGAGCATCGCCTATAGTCATATTACCATCCTGAAACCTATCTTGGAGTTAAATTTATTTGTCTTTGATAGTCTTGTTGTCCGCTATCTTGCTATATTCCACTAAAATCTAATAGAAACTCAATAATGGTGCTTGTGTACAAACCTTGTATAGCTTTTATGATATTTATTTTCATTTTAGGCAAGTTATCCTTCTCCCTTAAGGTTATTTGATTAGAAACTTCATGGGTCTAAACCATTCAAAATGGGAAAAAGTATTTTTAAATTTATTATGTTATTCTGATGCGATAATGAAAGCTTTGGATTTAGGAGATGATACTAGTAATCATAATTATTTTTCACATTAAAGTGGAAACTCAAAAAAATAAATGTACAGATAATTAGTTCTAATTTTTATGTAGATGATGATGTCCAATATTAGGTGTCCATTCAACATGGTATTGGAATTTGTCACTATATCAAAAACCTATATATTGGATTATGCACCTTCATGATTCACTTTTGTGAGTGTGGACATGAACTTTGTGAGTATAAACCTAATCTAAATGCATGTATGTGACCATAAAACTCACTAATCTCATTTTTCATACAATTTTACAACTTGAGACATGTTTTCCTTATTTTCTAGTATCTAAATTCATGTAAGGACAATAAATGTTTTAAAATGCCTTTAGGGAATCTACTAGAATATTATGAAAACCACATTGACATCATGGTTATGATATTTGTGTAGACACCTAAATTTGGACGTTTAATTTATCCAAATTTATCCCCCTTCATCTAAGCATCCCCTTATTTGCATTAATTAAGTAATATCGCTATTATTTAATTAATATCCTTAATTCTACCAAATCCTTAAGGTATTTAATTAATAAATAAACAACTTATCTCTTTAATCCTCCTTTTTATCAAATGAATTAAATAAATATGACATTTATTTAATTCCTCACATGTCACATCCCTTTCTTAATCCTAATTATTCTCCTAATCTCATCATTAGGGATGTGCACATGCCTAATCCTTGATTAGGATGTGTCACATCCTCCAACTTTTGAAAGTTGGCCTCTAATCTCTCTTCTAACCCTCTTATAATCATAATTAATTTATGGTTAAGATGTGCACACCCATAATCATCATTAGGGTCACATCCTCCATAATCTCCCACTTGCCTCTAATATGTCATTAATTTGTCTAATCAAGTACTTGCACAACCTTAATCACTTAATTAGGTCAACTTAATCTCCATGTCATTTATGGAATGTGTACTAAGTCAACTTTGTCAAAATATTTCTCCTTTTCGAGAAGGCACCCCTTTCCCTATGTGAATTTTTAATTCACATTTAATCCCCCAATGCATCTCAAAGAATTTTAAATTCTTTCTCTCATTCCCATGTGGATATTTGAGGAATTTTTAATTTCTCACATGTCCTCTCACCCACATGGGGAAAATGACCTCCTTTATGAGGAGATCTTGTCCAAATCCCAAGGTACTATGTCGTACCTCCATGTCATGTACTCTCCTTCCAACTCATTTACACATCATCTTTTTCAAGCCACTTCACATGCCACATGTCAAGATGTGAGGGCTTGTGAGTTCTCAACTCACCATAGCCCTACATCTTGGCCTTGTTGGTTTAATCTCAACCATCCATTTCTCTAGAGAATCCAAAATTCTCTATAAATACCCCCTCTTTTCTCTCATTTTAGGGGGGAGATCATTGTGCTAGCTAAACTCTTGCAAATTTTTTATTTGAGCCATACTTAGTCAAATTTCTTGCACTCACCATAACATTTGCTTCCATTGTTATCCAACTTCAACCATCTTGCATCCTCATTATCCGCCATCAGAGGAGCATACAACATCAAAGATTGAAGGGCCAACCAGAGGACAACTCAACAAGGTAAAATGTTCCATTTTTTTTGTTAAGTTAATCATTTGCCCAATCTTGAGGTGTGTGGTGTTTATATTTGTTGTTTGCACTTTTTTGTTTGCTGCTTGTTTTCTAACACATATTTTCACCTGTTCACAATTTGATTGAATCCCTGATCAACTTTGAAATCCATTAGGTTATGATATTTGATTGAAGCCCTAATAAACTTTCAAATCAATCAGTGTTTCACACCAAAAAGATACAGTATTGAACAAGAGGAAACAAAGGGGAAGAATAGAGTGACACAACAATAACTAAATTTTGTTAAAGGATCTAGAAATGGGGAGGTGATATATATATATATATATATATATATAAACATATTTGAGGTATTTAGTAATTTTCATTTCAAATTTTTTATCCTTGAATCTAATTAGTTATTTTTATTGATATGAATTTTGGTAACATATTACAAAGGAATGTGGAATTTTGATCATCATTTTCACATAAAAAATGTTGATGACAAGAGACAAACTTATGATTGTGAAATTTCAGCATCATTTGAGGTGGAATGTCATTCACATGTGAATGATAGACAACCAATCACAAGCACACTTCACTACTATAGAGTCTTGGAGGATGTTATAGAGCTCAATTTTATATCTTTCAAGTAAGTTAGTTTTTCATGTTCAATGGTACAAGCTTATCAAAGTGGGTGAAGACAAAACTATATTGTTGCACAATAATGGATTCCATATGATCAATACATCTAGGTTTGAAGCCACTTTTGAACCTTAAGTGTTTCCAAATCAATGTGACCAGATATTTATCATTCCAAATTTAGAACAACCTTGTTGGTCATTCGTGATTGATTATGATCCAAGAGGACAAAGAGTAACATTTGTTCAAGATGTAGAGGACCATGATTTACTTGAAAATGCAAAAGTCCCCCTTGAAGATATAGATGTCCAAGATGGAGATGATGAAAAATTTATTATCAATGATGCATGTGACCAAGATGAAGATAATGAAGAGTTTACTGAAGTGTTTCAAGGATATAAACTATGTAATGATGGAAAAAGGTCCTCCCTAACATGGCCTTGATTTAGTGTTGTAATGTGTCTAACATATTCACATTAGTTATTGGGACCTTGTGAACTAAATGAGCTTATTGGTGCCTTATTTAGAGTGCTAGAAAGTGTTGTAACACACTTTCACACTTTTTTAGGGTTGTCATTAATAATTGGTCTTATTGATGCTTGAATTAGCCTTATTTTGCATCCACAAGCCTCGTTAAATTTATCTTTTTAAGGATAATCCTGACACAAATCATTATCCAATAATAATTCAGGTGTTTTAGGTTGAATGGCCCCAAATATAGTGATCTAGGACTCATTTTCTACCTTGGGAGAATGAGTCCCACCGAGATTTTTGGGTCTCAAACTTGGTTTCACACCTTTCCAAGCATTTTTAAAATGGTCCCAAAAATTATGTCTGATGGGACTCATTCACTAATTTTGGGTGAATGGGTCCCGTGTGGCCAAAAATCAAAATTAACTGAAATTTTTGGCTGGATTTTATCCTCCTAGATCTGATGTTAGCTTGTAATGTTGTAATTTCGGGAATTATTGCATAATTAAGTATAAATACAAGTTTATTTCACTCATTTTCACCCCAAGCATTCAAGTATTCATCCTTATAGCAAGTTTGAGTTCACAAGAGCATTCAAGCATTTACAAGAGCATTCAAAAGTCTTCAAGGGTAAATTATCAAGCATTTTAGAGCATTATTCAAGTGTCAAGCATCATGTCAAAGTCTCCATGCATCATGTTTTTTTTTTAGTTAAAAATTATGATGTAGGGTTTCATTATTCAAGCAAGCATTTCATTCACAATCTATCCTATCTAAGAAAGACTCAAGATATACATCCATTGGATCCATCTCATACATGTTTGCAGCATCTTAGTGGTAGAGTTTGGTGAGTTGCAACATCATATTTTTTTCATTCATCATTATTTATTCCTATTTCATTTCATTATAATGTTTTATTACCAAAATGGGGTTTGACCAAGGAAAACCCCTATCCACTAACAAAACAACATTTTCCCCTCTCTTTAGTGTGTGATTTGTAGGTTTAGATTGAAGAAACATTGAAGAACAAGGTTGCCGAAAGTTGTCAAAGTGCCTAGAGTTGTCAAAGTTGTCATCAAGCCTTGGAGAACATTAGAGAACACCTACAGGTGGGTATGTGTAGGATATTCATGGAAAAAAATAGGCCCTTAAGTGGTGAAAAATTAAAAAAAATCAAAGTTAGGAAACTTGACGTAAAAAATTGAATAAGTTATCTATATTATTTCAAAAATATGTAAGAATAGAATTTGTAGCAAATTGAATGTAGTTTCTAAACTACTAGTTTTATTTATTTTTTAAATCTATTTGGTGAAAGTTTGAAATTTCAATGCAGTAGTACTTAAATTTTAGGGAAAAAGTAAGTAGGTGTTTGTCTGGACCACCCTAACCATAATAAAATGATAATAATTTTTTTATAAGATTTTAGATATATGTTGAGGAATCATATCGATGTGATGCTTATTTTTTTATAATTTTTTCCAAGTAAATAATTAATTATTATTTTTATTACAACTTTTAAAAAATATAAAAAAACTCGTATGTATGACCACCTTAACTTGGTCAAAACTTCATGAAATTCATTTTTTAATCCTATAGTATGTGAAGCATAGAATGTGACGCATGATTTGGATTCAACAAATGTGATACTGCTTGAAAGCTATAGATGTTTTTCAATCAACCTATCAATCAGGGCTTTAGTCGTAATTCAACTAGAAAATGAATAATAATAATTTATTAAATTCAAAGTAAAGCATAATTTATATTGGTCGAAAGTTGAGAATCTCCTTTGAAATACCTTTTCATTTCATCAATTTTGGGTTAAAAAAAGTCGTCAGCCACATACCCTACACATACCCATCATATCGCCACTTTTTGGCCCATCATGATCTTGCACATACCTAGATTGATTTATAGAGATTCAGATCTAGAAACCTAAAGAATTTGATTGAGTAGACTAAGAAGAGCATATTAAAATCTTGAAGTTATAGAAATCCCTAACTAGACTGATTCATGACTTCTTGTGAATGAGTCCCAGTTTTGGTCAAAAATCACTCTTTTGCAGATTCAGATACCCATTTGGTATATTTTTTTTCCTGCACAAAAACCAAGATTTTGGACTGATTCACCTAGCTTGGCGAATGAGTCTCACTCAACATTAAAGAAAAATTTCTAGTGTTTCAGACCTCCTTTCAGCCATCTTTGGATTCCTAGGTGCACACATTCCATTCTATAGCTTTTGATTTTGCTTCATTTGTATTTCTAGGTCATCTAGTGAAGCTTTGCATCAACTAGGGTTTTGCATTTCATCTTACATTATACTTTGCATTGCATTTGTCTTTCCAAGTCTCAACTTGGTGGTGAACCCCTTATTAGCTTACAATCAACCCCTAGGACAATGTTATTGCAAGATTTCTTTCTCCTTTGCATTGATATCTCTAGGGTTATCCTTGAATGAAATTGGAAAGTGGGTGTGCTCTATGTTCTAAAACCATATGCTAGTACCATACCACTTTTACAACATTTTAATAAGCAACCACATGGGCATCAAGTTCATGAAGATGATGAATTTATTGATTTCCATTTACCTATAGCTAAAGGTGAAGAATATCATGAAAACTATGGTATTAATTTATTTGTGGATTTAGAGCCCATTAATGATGGTGCATTTATGCCATTAGATGAGGAAATTTCATGTGAGAATGACATTGTTTGATCATCATGTTCACTTTAAGATGGTCGTGAGGATTTAGTTCAATATAATTAACTCTTTACAGATCAAGTATTGGATAAGTTGTTTCATTTTATTTTTTTACTTCATTAAAAATTTATTTAGGATAGCAACCCAACTTCTTTTGGTAGGGAAGCCAACTTTGTGTAGTGTTGCATGCTTAAATGCTTCAATTTCTCTAGTTTTCAAATTCCTTGACACAAAAATTCCAAGTCACATTTATCCAAAGTCAAATGATCAAGAGCAATCAGATTACTAAATTCTTTTGGTATTTGCTTGCAACAATTCAACTAGAGATCTACTAGAGATGTAGGGAACCCAAATTCCTCTAGAAGTTTCACCAATATTTTCATTTCCAAAATAAAACTTTGTAAAGAAGGAAGCTTTTGCAAGGGAAGTGTTTTAAAGGAATGGCCATAGGAATCTCGTACATGATGAGAGATGACCTTCAAATTCTATGGAAGTTGTGTGCAAAAAAAAATTGTCCTATAACCATCATTGTCATAATTTAAGATTCTGAAATAGTCTCTATTGCTTTAAATCTAGCTTGACAATTAATTGTAACTATAGAAAGGAAAATAATAAAATCATTTCATATTCATCATAGTAAAAGGACATCAACTTAAATAGCCATAAACCAGAATTGAGCAATCAACACATACTCAAGTTTTTTTTTTAAAACCATATGTTGAGACTGTGTTGCTAAAATTGCAAACTTTCACATTGATTTTCTTGTCTTCTTCTCATTTAAAAGGAACAAAAGTGAGGTCACTGTTTATATAGATTTTATAATTCAAAATCCTTAGAATATTAAGGTTTATGTATTTTAATAAATTAATTTTTAGATTTTTATAATTTATTATCTAATATTGGTAAGTGAATATTTTCATCTATTGTATTCTCTATTTCATAAAAAAAGTAATTTCAAACTTGTGAGTTAATTGTATCTTATGAGTCATTATACCTTATAAATTTGGTTATATTTGTTTATGAAGGTTCACCAATTTCAAAAGGAAGCTTGAGAGGACGGCCTAAAATATGCTTTACTACATGGTTCCCAAGGCCTTCCAAAACATATGCTAGATCAAGGGGAGAAATTAGTCACTGGTTGTGAATTTGAGGTAAGTTCTTTGCATGATGGGTTTGAAATCAAGGATTTTGGTACCCAAATCCTTCCTTGCTTTCTTAGGGTTTTTCACCTAAAAGGGGAAGGATGGACCAAAATGCACAATGTTTCATTCAAGATTAATGTAAGGATGAATGGGATATTGATGTGAAGTGTGTGTGGATATGTTTGAATGCTTACAAATGCAAATAAATGAATGTAAACTAATCTAATGCTAGATGCTATGAAACACAATGTTGATTGCAAATTTGAACTAGAAACCTAAACAAATGAAAATAGAAATTGATGAAACTTAACATAGTGCACTTGGAGGTAGATTATTGTTGCTAGTAGGTTCTGAAATGTTCTAGAAGTCACTATTAATGGCCACTGGGACTGATTCACCATGCATGGAAAATTAGTCCTATTTTTTTTATCAAAAGTTCCAAAAATATGCTTTTGATTGCTAGGAGCTAAATTTTGACTAAACAACTTTTCATTCCTACAGATGGGACTCATTTTCCATGGGTGGTGAATTAGTCCACCTACAGGAATCAACAAATTTAGGAGTTGATTTTGTGGAGCTAGATCTGCACTTTTGCTTCCTACAGGTGTTCACTTCTGAAATTGTTGGATTCGGGTCTAAAAGTGCCTTTTTGTTGATATTTTGACTTGAATAATGAAGAGATGAATTTAATGACTTTCCAACTTGATCTTTAATGATTTCCAAGCTTCCAAGAGACCTAAATTTGTAAACACACAAGAGGAGAAGAAGAAATGTTGAATGTTAGGGCATTGTGGTTTTCCTTGGTCAAACCCCTTTTAGGTAATTAAACCAAAATGATGGTATAAAGGAATGAAGCATCCAAAAAAGGATTTGATTACCTTTACATGATGATTGATCATGAAATTATGTAGCAATACATGAAAATTCAACCCTTGAATGTTTTATAAATCTAAATTGATGACTTCTAATGAAGAAACCCTAGCTTGCTTGACTTGGATGAGAAGATAGACAATGAATTAATGATGAGAGATGTAAAAGTGAGTTGTTAGATGTAAAATGAGGATAAAACCACTTATTTATAGACAATTGTGCATTAGTATCCTAATTATACCTCATCACAAGCTGACATGTGAAATTAAACTTTAAATTTCACTTTTTCCCGCTCAAAGGTCAAAATGGGGCTAGATAGGAATCATTTGCCACACATGGAAAATGGGTCCCACCTAGATGGGATTGAGTCACCATGCATGGTGAATGGGTCCCACAGGGGTCATTCTAACAGCCAACAAGCTACAAGATAAGGAAATAAGGTTTAAATTGCAATTTTGTTGGGTATTTGATCAATTAAAGCCTCAGGATGCACAATGTGGGTTAATAGAGGCCTATTAGTGATGATGTGAATGTAAAATAAGTCTTGGGACACAAAAATCAATGTGAAAGTGTGATTAAATACACTCTACAACAGTAAAATTGGGTCCACATAGCTTAGAAAGGCACAATAACCAATGTGAACATGCATGACACATTACAACACTATTTTATCATTAAATTTAATTCAAGAACCTTCTAGATTGATGTAATAATGTTATTAAACACATTTTATAATTTTGAATAAGGGAGAAATAGGTTAATTAATTCTAGAAAAACAAAAAATTCCTTTACGAGACTTTACAACACCTTCACAAGACATCATTAAACACATTTTATTTAGTGTGCAAGGGTCCAAGACCTAGTGTGCATGCATAAAATACCTCACAACACTAGATTAAGACCTCATTGAGTCCAATTAATCATGAATTCATCCCATGTCAAGCAAAAGGTCCTTTTTCTATGACACATTAAGCCCCCACTTTAGTGAGAGGATGAATTTGCTTCAAACTCATACTAAAGTAGACATTCAAGAGAGGTCGTCATACATAGATGAAAATGAAAAAGAATGAAAAAGATCAAAGGAGGAGGCCAAGCTCCTAGGATCAAAGATCCTAAGTCAAGCCCCCAAGATACAAAATCATGCAATGGCAAGGAAGAAGGGGCAAAAGGATGGATCTAGCTTTGATCATTTGTCCAACTAGTTGTGGATCAGATCTAGGCTGTCTTGTTTGAAAAAGAGAATGTGTACTCACTCTAGGGTGATAGAAGACATGATAGTCCATCAGGTGAGAAGGCCCAAATGTACTCACTCTGGGGGCCACATAACTAGTTGTCTACGGGGTGAGAAAGCCTAAAAAGTAAGATACATACGCTAGTTTGTATGCACTTACAAACAAAAAAGTGGCTGTGGAGAAAATTCATGCCACTAGGTGGGCTTCCCACTCAACCATGTCAAAGTTATACCTCCTGATAACTTTAATAAGTCACTGCAAGAAAACACTTATGAACAAAAAGAAAAGGTACCAAAATCATGCAAGTTGTGTTATGCAAGGTGGCAAAAGATGCAAAAATGTAAAAGTGTAAAAGTGTTAAGTGTAAAAATGTTCGAAGGAGTCTTGTTCAGTGCATAAAAGGTCAGTAACTTAGGGAAAATTGTGTCTAATTTCTCCAAGAGAGGACCAATCAAAGAACAATATATTCACAACTTAAGGGATCTAGTGCGTCACATCATACCACCACTTGGAGGAATGCAATATGCTAAGATAGATCACACTTATGAAGGACATCACACCCAATGTCATCCACAAAGTGACGAACATATCATATAAACGACAAGGCTATACTAATAACCAAGAATACAAATGAATTATCTTATTGTATGCTCCCCAATTTAAAAGAATTGCTAACACAAGTATTGTGAGTAATTGCTTTAAAGCAGAAGAGAAGATGAGAGCTTACTCAAAAATCCATATGCCAAGTCATATGTTTTTGATAAGTTGTGTCATGAAGAAAGAGAGTATGTCACAAGTGAGTCAATCTTAATACATGTCATCCACATCTCAAGATTTCTCTTATTATACGTCCATGAAAGGTTAACAATTAGTCAAAAGAGACAACAACAAGTGACATACGAGGACCAAGCTAACAAATCCCTTGCCCCATTGAGTGCAAGACAAAGGTGAGACGAAATTGTTGATGAGATGCACGGTAGAGTGAAAATCAATGAAAATTAGAGGAACTAGGTGCCCCCACATAGGGAAGTATACCAATCTCCCAAAAATGTTGGATTTTATGACTCAATGCTTTTCATTCATTAGTGGAATGTCCATGAACTCTATGATAGGCACAAAATGAAGTCTTGTCATAACATTTCTTTCAAGTTCTTTGAGGGAGGGTGATCAAGTGATCTTGGAGGAGTCTTGAAAAGATACCCTCTTGATCAAGAGGAGAAGGTGGACTTGTGGTTTGTTGCAAGGATACATCTTGCTTGGTAGTATATGTCATACTTTCACAAGTGTGTCTAGATTGTGAGATTTTATTCTTCCCATTATAGGAAGATATAACATCTAACGAATTTGAATCATGAACATTTTGTGAGATGACATTAACATTAAGTGAAGGTGTAGTTAAAGGATGATGTTTAATACTACTAGTTGTTAAGGATGATGTAGGAATGTGTTTTGTGAGATTGTCAATGTTGAATGAAGGTTTGGCAATCTTGATTACAGGACAATAACCGAGACCGTGAGTTGTTTGTTGTGTGAGAGGGTCAATAGGGTTGTGGATACCTTGTTCATGAGCACCACATCCTTTTCCAGCATATCCTTGTTGTTTCATAAGCTCATAACCTTTTCCATAAAGATTTTTCATGTCTTTTGGATCAAGTGGTTGTTCATTATTGTGTTGATCAAAGCTTGTTGTGTAGTTTATTTCTTTGTCTAAAGTGGTTGAGGTGGATGCTTTGGAAAGGTTGTCCGAAGTTGGTGTTGATATGGGTGTTGTGTATTTTCCATTTTTTGAATCTTTGTGGATGTTTTGTATTCACCCATGAAGTCATGCACAAAATTCAAGGAACCCCAATCGTCTTCTGATAATGTCATGTGATGTTAAATGTTGTCATTTTATTTTGTAGGTTCACTTGTGTGGTTGGTGTTAATGTGTTCAAGGGGTTGTCTTTGGTGTTGTCAAGTTGTAAGGCACTATAAGGTTTAGGGTTAGCGTCAAGGGTGTATACTTTATTGTTGTAAATGTATTTCATTTTGCGATGAATAGTGGAGGGAAAACCATTCATGAAATGAATCCACTGTCTACCTAAGATAGTATTACATGAAATTTCATAAGGCATGACATGGATTGGTGTATTTAAGGTGGCCACTCCAACCTTAAGAGGCATAGTGATTACCTCGAGTGGTTTCTTTTTGACATTATCAAATCCCTTAATAGATATTTAATTAGGTCGAATGGTGGATCTATGAATGCCAAGCCTATCCAAAAGACTCACACTACACATGTTAAGAGTAGAACCATCATCTATAAGAGTTCTCTTTATGTCTCTTTTTTTGTATTAAGTGATGATCATGAAAGCTTTGTTTTTTTTTGCACATCCAAAGAGGGGAGCTCATGTTGATGGAAAGTAATGTTGAGATGTGGGTTATGGATTAAAGCTACCACATCATTTGGAGTTGTAATAGGAGGAACTACAATTTGTTGCAAGGATGTTTGAAGAATAGTGTTGTAATTTGGTGAATTTTGAAGTAAATCCCACAGGGAAAATTTTGTAGGAGTATTCTTTAATTGTTCAGCAAGATCATACTCCTTTATGTGTGGGATGAAATGAGGGGCACTAGGCAGATTGGGTAAAGGTAAGGAGGTTGATGTTGGTTGTGGCAGTCATACACTAATTTGGGTATTATATGTATGAGCAATGGTATTATAACTCAGTTTCTACAATACATTATTATTATGTGGGTAGAGGATGAATTGAGGTTTGTTTTGAGTTGGTTGCTTGTGTGATGGTGGGTAAAGAATTAGGGGATTCTTCGGATGGTCCACGGGGTATGTATGTGGTTCATTGATTGAAGGGTATCTAATGGACACTTGTGCATTCATAACCTCAATGGTCTTAGTTTGATGTATCTCTAAGGAAGGAAAATTGAGAATTACCATTTTATCTAGGGAAGAGACATGATTATTGTTGTCATTGTCTAGCACCATGATATTCTCCCTAGAAGGAGAGAATTTAGAAGAACAACAAGCCACATGTTTTTGAAAAGTAGGGCTAGGTTCTTGCAAAATGACTTTATCGCTAAGAGGGGAATGGTCAATGATGGGAGTGTCAAGAGGGGGATGATTAGGAGAAGGTGTTAGTTGAATTTCAATTGTCGTTAAAGTCCATTGTCTTGTGCTATGTTTTCTACTTGACTAGGAGAGCTTGTAATGTCTTCATCCATGTTTGAAGTGTGTAAAGTAGCTTCATCACAAGTGAGGAAGGCATCAAGAGAAGGTGTTATCACCTAGAAATGCACCCTATGCAAAGTTGTAAAATGAGCTTTCTAGTGAAACATTGGATCACTCTAAGGCTGTGGGTCACTTGAGATTGGAGTGAACCTCTGGAGAAGGCCAACTTCCTTTGTGTTATCACTTAAACTACTGATTCTTTGATGGTAAAGGGAGAAGGAAAATTCATAAAAATGGAACTAAACTTATGGTGATACACTGTATTAATAAGAAATCATGAAACAGACATAGGAAGAACATACACTTGAAAGACTAATTGCTATTCTCAGAGCAACTTCTTTTAGACTTAATGCTTTAGTCCTAATAGGTTTGGACTACATACACATCTTGGGAAGGAAAGATTAATTTCACAACCTTAAGACATAAGTGTAGAATTATAAAAAATAGTAAAGACTTGCATGTTCAAAAGAAAGATACAAAAATGAGAATCAATACAAACATGAACACAAACTTCCAAGGTAAACTCTGTGTTGTATTTAGGATTCCAGTTGAGTTACAGAAAAATATACATTAATGGAGAAAGGATTGATTAAATTTTTTTTCACTAACTCTTCAGAGTGTGTAATCAGAACCGTCCATAAAAGAGGCAAAAAATGCCTTATATATCAAACTGTCTCGGCCCCTTAGGGCTTACAAAAAATATCAGGGGCTAGAAAAAACTGCCCCTTAGATTTTTTATTGAATTTCAAGCTGCACCCTATGTGTCCATGTTGGTGTCCAAAATTTCCTTCAAGGGACTCCCTTCTTGAACATCCTGCAACCACCGCATTCACTTCTATTTCTCGTGTCGATCTTTGAATCTCCCTGTCGAGTGCCTCCAATGCTTCTGAGCTCAGAAAAGATACATGTTGCTTTTCATTCCATTGATGTTCTTTAAACTACCATGAATCTCTTTTAGATCCCTCTGGTCAGTTGAGTGAACTCCATGCAGGTTGTTTAGGTGGTCAAAACTCCTTTGATTGGAATCGCATCTCGGCGAGACATTGGAAGTGTCTCACCGATGCGATTGGGTGTTTCTACAACTATCGTCATATCATAGAATAGTCAGTGAGAGCTCATAATGAGCCACCAAAGTTATATCGAAGTTAGCTTTGTCATCACCCAGAACATCGACAAGACACTACTAAGTCGGCAGGACCACATGGCGAGCTCATTTCATTTACCCCGAGCTCACTCTTCTCCTCTGGGCTCGAGCTCCTTCGGCTTTCGGTGAGACCTTACTGGGTCAGAAAGACTTCATCCCGATGGATTCAACTCATGGAAATCTCCTTTTTAGTCAACAAGACACTCGTGTGTCGGTGAGATTTTTTACCGAAGGCAAAACGTTACCCCAAGGCCCTTCATCTTTGGCAGGAGTTGATTGATGTCACCCCGAACACACACCACTCCACCAAGCTCCGCATTCCTTTCACCGAGACATTATCAAGTCGATAGGACATTATAGCGAGGCCCCATAATCATACCAATATCTACTTTTGTTGCTGAGACACCCTCCATTCACCAAGACCTCTTGTAGACTTCCTTTTCCTTCAGCGAACTCTTCATTCGACAAGACACTTGGCAAGACACTTCGTTATCGGTGAGAAATTGGCCTGTCGGCTAGACCTCTCGCCGAGCTCCTTAACTTTTGGTGATGAGCTACTTTCTTTTGGTTAGGGAAACATCGCTACTTTGGTATAACCTTAGGCCGATGCCAAACGTTCTCGGCAAAACCTTTTTGTTGTCGGCAGGACTCCTGCCGAAGGCAACCACATCGAGACCACCTTTTCTTCTTTCGGCAAGACCATCTTCACTCACTGAGACCACATGCCAATCCCTTTGCCCTTTGTCAAGCTCTGATGTCAGTGAGACATGATGAGTTGGGGAGACCCTATCTTTAGTGATGCCGCTTCCTGTCAGGGAGACATAACCTTTTTGCTACGACCCTTCACCAAAGTCTTAAACTCCTGCCGATATGTTCCATTCAACCTCTGATTGGTGAGACAAAGCAATTTCACTGTGACCACATACCGAAGGTATAACTTATTCTGATATAATCCTTTTCTGTTGCCAAAACAAAAGAGAATGTCACACTGATAAATGCCTAGAGATGGATCCCGATCGTTGTGACATCAAACAAGTCTTGCCGGTATGATCTTTCGTTCGCCAGTCGGCAAGACACAAAGTGCTCGATGAAACAACATGCTGATAGGGATTACCTACGCCAATGAAGCACCTCATGAGTTAGTTGGTGAGACTCGACTCATTTGGTAAGACCTCTCAGTGGTGAACACAACTCATGTTGATAGATCTTTCCACTATCACCAAGACCACATGAATGTCATGCCGAAAGCCACTTGTATGTAAAAACAAATCGTTATGACATCAAAAATGTCTTGCCGATAGGCAACACAGACATTTCAATTTAAATGGATCGGGGGGACCCTACCATTCTCACGCCGATATGTTCCCTGGTTTGAAGCATTCAGACCTAATGGAACCCATGTCACATGATATTCTACCTGATTGAGCCTGAGGGTGAAAATTAGGTAACAAAAGGATCACTATGGTTTTCAAATAAGTTATCCTAAAGGGGTGGAGCATTAGGGAAGGGGGTGTCAAGATTATGATGACTCTTAAGAGGGATGTCTTCTGACATCAACCTATCCTCTTGACATCGAGGAGGGATATTAGGAGATGGAAAAGTTTGATTGTCATGGTTATGGGGATTAGGTGAGGGGGTATTCAGGAATGTTTCTATGTTTGCATTGTCTTGTTTGCTAACATCATCCAAAGGGGAATAAGAAAATGGGCAAATAAGACTCACAATGCTTGTAACTTCCTTCACCAAGATACCTTCTGTAGACATGTTAAAATTACATCATGCATAATCATATTCCATTCATCCAATAAATCAGGACTTTATTTAAATCAAATCCAAATCATACATTTTTCCATCATTTTCTGATTTAAATAAATCAGAAATTTAGGTCCAAAATGTCATATCATCTAATCAGCATTAATCAACATAATCTTCATCTAATCCTAATCTAATGCTAATCACATCCCACTTGCATTATCTAGACCTAGCCACTTGCACAATAAATCAATTTTATTGATTTATTAAAACACTCATTTTCTTTCAACATGACAAGTCAAACAGGGCATTTATTGCTCTTCTTTCTTGTCCCCCTCTCAAAATTTATTGCAAATTTGAATTTGAATTCTTCCCTCTCTTGGGCACTCTTCCCAAATCTTGCACACACATCAACTAATCACATGATGACAAGTGTTCTCAATTCATTGGCTTGTTTTTGATCCCACATTGGTCCCTCTTCAACATTTGGCATTTTGAAAATCTTTAAATAGGTGCATCATCCTCAAGCAAATCCTACACAATCTTCACAATCCATTGCAAGGTTACTCTCTTCATTTGAGATTTGATCTTGTTCATCATCACTCCACCATCTTCATAGCATTTTCAATTTGAGCTTTTATCAAGGATTGGGAAAGGGTCACTAACACAAGTGACACCAATCCAACTATGGAATAGGTAGCTTGCTTTTGTTTTCATAATGTTTTAGTCTTTTTATCATCATTTTGTGGCATTTTGAAAGCATTTGTAATGGATTTCATAGAGGTATTTTGATAGAGTTTGCAAAGCATCTAACCCATTGTTTGAAGTTTAGTTTGCATATTTTAAAAGGATACCTACATATGGCGCTAGAAGGAGGGCCCTTACATTCAATTTGCAGCATGTTTCTTTAGTTTGCATTCTTGTTTGTTGACAAAGAAAATAAATTTACAGCATGCTAGTCCTTTTGATCTTCTTACATACGATTATAACGCACACTTTGGCTAGATATTGGAAGTTTAGTTTTCTTAATAGTATACTTACATTCAACTCTTTGAATCAATTTTGAGTACTGTGGTTAGAACATGACTTTTTGTTTTTCACGCAAAGTATTTTAAAATTTATTGATTCATAAACAAGTCATCACTTCCAAATAGGCGCTAATCTTGGTCAATACTTCAAACATTACAATGTTTCAATAGATTCTGATTACAGTTAGCGAGTATTTTATCTCTGAGGCATGATTTATGCTATATCCCCTTTTGTTGATTCACTCATGATTTATGCCGTGAACATTTTATTCGATGGCATGTCTCCTTTTTTTCTTTCTTTGCTTCCCATTGATTGCATCTAGAGCAGCAACAGCCTGATCCCTTGTCTCAAATTTCAAGAAAGCACATCCAGCTTTATTTGCTTGCTGAGGACCACGCAAAATTTACAATTTTTTAATAGTTCCAAACTTGAAAAAAAAAAAGCATTAGAGACTTCCGCATCTGAAACTACCTTTGGAAGCATTCCAATAAAAAGCTTGTGCTCAATTCTTTCCAATTCTCCATCTGTACACTTCACCTACATTGGTACATTCTGGTCGCAGTTATCTGAGGAATTCTGTCAGACAGTTTGCATATCTTTGAGGCAGACTGTCAATAGTTCATGTGCCTTGTCCATGCTGCCGCATTTCCTGTCAACAGTTCACGTCTCTTGTCTATGCTTTTACAGATTTGCATTTGCTTGAAAGTATCTTTCATCATCTTCAAATCTGTTTTGTGTTCAATCCCTGGCAGAGTTCTTCACATTCATCATCTATATTCATTTCCATCCCCAATGTTCTCTGTTTCATGATAGTTATTAACATGGTCCTCCACCTTGTTCTCTTCTTGAGCATCAGCAACTGAGACTGGGGATAAAAGCGAAGCTTCTCTGCCCTTATCTGCAAGTGGAGCTTTCAACGAGGAGCCTGAAGACTCATCTTTGAACTCTGGTCCCAGAGAAGATATGCCCAAATCTTCAGAAAGCCCAATGGTCTGACCCAATTTCCTTGACAGTGCGCTGCTGTTTGTTACAGCGGACAAAGCTGAGTGCAAGTCCCAGGCAAAAATTACTGAAATGGGAATCCCTCAAAAATGGCTTCTAAGGACAGAATATGATCTAATCTTGATGGTACATACTCTTAAATAAAATATGATTTTAGATTTCACATTGGCGCGCAGGTAGGGAGGACGCTGGAAAGGTTGTAGAATTCAACTTTACATCTGCCAAATGCATTTGCTTAAAAGTTTCTAAAGCCTTTTTAAAAACCAGTCAGCATCAAGTCTTTCGAAGCACTATGTCAAACAGTTCACGTGCGTTGTCTGAGCGTCCACATTCTGCATACATATCATCTAAGGAAATTTTAATTCTTTGAGGCAGACTGTCAAACAGTTATTGCGCCTTGTCTATATTTCCACGCCTTGCATAGGAGTGGTGCTGTTAAACATTCTAGATTTTGGGAGCAACAACTTGTCCTCTATCAAATCTCTGAGAATCCTCCTATACGCTTCTTTCCATTAGTAAGGCACTGGGAATTTATTGATCTGTCAATTCTTATTGACCAACTGAGGCACTTTCACCAGCAAATATCCACCAATTGACAAAAATTTGAAATTCTCTTTAAAAAAACTTTGGGCGCACCTATTGTCTTACTTGCCAGCTGCGCTTTGGTTCATTGTATGATTGCAAGGGAAAGCTGTAAGGAGCACAGCAAATAAATACATGAAGTCATGAAGGGCGCAATAAATAGATTCATGATAAATTCCTGTTTGTCTGGCGCCTTTAATGTGATTGCTATCACTAACTAATATTTGTGCAGGAATGATGATTGCAGGGGTCTATGTCAGACTGGCGACGCATTTTTGTATTCCATTTGGCCGCTGACTTTGAACTGATCTATATATTATCTGTTTATTCCCTTTATATCAACCAACCACACTCATGCATTAAATGTGAAAGCAAATCTACATGATCCAGCTGTGCACTAATTAGCCATCAAGTCTTTGTAATAGGCTTAGAAAACTTATTTGAGAAGTTGCAGGAAATTTGCTTTATAAGATGTGTTAGTTGTGAAGATGCTTTATCCATCACGTTTCACCATTAGGTTCATTTTTGAAACTGCAAAATTTATGAACTTACAAAAGTTTGATTATTTTAAAATGGTCAATGTTTGATTAAGATAATACTTTGAAAGATTTGTTCTTTTTAAGTTAATCCGTTGATATGAGTTATTAAGCTTTCTATCATAAATCATTTTCATCATTATGACCATAGTTAAAAAATTGGAAATTTATGGTCTATTCTTTGTGATTGATTCATTCAATATCTTTTAGGGGTGAAAAATATGATAAGAGAGAAGCTAAAGTGTAACAAGTGTGATGCCTTTTCAAATAGATGATCTTCATTTTATCACTTAAGATCATATTATTGATTGAAGTTGAAATAAATTGGATTCTCACATAAACATCTTTTTATAGGTACAAAAAGCAAACGAAGGCGAAAAGGTGCAAGGCGAAAGAAAGGGCTAGCAAATGAAAACGAAAGGAGGAGGATTCTTGTTTGAAAACACAATGTGTTTTTTAACACTTTGAATGTTTGATCAATACTACTTCACGAAAGGAGGGAAATGTTTTTTTGAAAACACAATGTGTTCTTTAACACTTTAAGTGTTTAATCAACACTACACGAAATTGTTTTCCTTTTCGTTTTAGAACATTAGTTTTCAATTGGGGCTAAAACGAACAATTTCATTTTCATTGCAAAGGGCTTAAAACGAACCTTAGAACACACTTACTAGATTTCGTTTTGGGTTAAAAATTGAACAAGCAATCCTCATATTTCATTTGGTGCTTAAAACGAATTCACAATTGCTTTGAAGGGTGTAAAACGAACAAGTGTTTGATTTGTGTGATTGTCTTTTGAGTACGTATCCTCTCCCCTTGCGCTTCGTGCGATCTAGGGTGCAAGAGAAACACTCAAAATACATTTTATTGCTTTAAAACACTTCATTTTGGGTTTAAAAATTGAACATCTTGTCGCGAGTGTGAGTAGGGGCATTTTCGCTGTAGATTCTCTTTCTTTGTGCCATCAAAGATCGATCGAGTTACGGATTGTGTCTTTTCTCGCTTTTGTTTATCTTAGAGGGCCTGCCTTGGGAAAAAAGTACTCACCCAAGCGACGACTCAACCGGTAACACTCTAAAGCCAAGAGTATTTCCAGCCGGGATATAAATGAGGATTTTGGTTAAACGCCATAATCACGCGGTTGGCTCCGACAAGATGGATCCGAAAGGGGACTCTTGCCACGTTGGGTCAACTCCTACGAACGGAAAGTCCTTACTAGAACCCATGTGCTAGAATTTTCCAAATCCTTAATCTGTTTGTTGGTGCAAGAACGGCCGCTCTCAAGCCTCCCACAATTTTAACGCCAGTGAGATGGAAAGTAGTGCCATGGGAGTTTCTGGTGTTGATGCTTGGCTGCCCCAGAGTAAGGAGGCTGTGGGGAGCTGGGGTCAAGCATCTAACCATCTCATGCATGTGAAGAAGACTTGTCCAAGTGGGGACTCAACAAACATTGTCTATCATTGATCCATAGGGCTTGTAATTATTTTTGTTTGAAAACACAGTGGGTATTCTAAAACATTTTGCAAACAAACACTTAAACATGATCATGCAAATTTCAAACCCCTTTTGATAGAGCAAATACCTTTTGACGAATTTAAGTGTTGTTGCCTTCCCTTGGGATTATGTCCTTAGAGGTTTCTCATCACTTGAATTTATATCGTCATTTGCTCTAACTAGGGTTAACCTAGGAAATCCCTTTGCCTCAATTTCTTGGAACTCCCACACAACACTTTGTGAGAAGAAAAGGAATTTTGACATAGGACATCTTTAGTTTGAAACATAATCAAGAAAGTGTATTTGGTAAAAAGAAGTCATTAAAAGCAAAGATAAGCAATTGAGCCCCACACATGTCTTTTCAATGATTTCTCACAAGATCAAGATACAAAAACCCAAGAAAAGGAAACTTAGCCCAAAACAACAGCAACAAAGACTCAAAAGGTTATATGATTTTAGAGAAAAGTTGTTGGCTAATTTCTATAGACATGCTTCAAGAGACAACCCCACTTTATATTCATTTTACTACACACAAAATCCAAGATTGTTTCAAGGGATTGGGTACCTTGCTTAGGGCATAACACGTTCTTCAATACCTTGGTCTTGTTAAGCAAAAGTCTAAACTAGGGTCATTCTAAGATCAAAACAAACATTCATCCATCAAAAACATCATCAACCATAAACATCTCACCAACATTTTGAGAAAATCTTGACACAACTATGCTAGGCTCCTTTGGTAGACATCAAAACCTTTCAAACATGAGACTTTGAATTCTTCAAACATCAAACATCAAACTTGTTCAACTCAATTGTGTGTGAATGAATCCTTTTGCACATGCTTAGTTGAATTATCACTTTGTTCAAATTAATGGTGGATAGATGCATCCTTCTCCCATCACTAATTTGGATTATCTTTTGGTTAGCTTGTGAGTAGACACATCCTATTCTCACTTCTAAATCAAACTATCCTTTACGAGCATTAGTTATCTTTTTTAGATCATCATCCAAACATCTTGGGGATATCTCTTGCTCAAACATCAACATTCAAAAGACAGAATTCAAAGTCTAAACATCAATCAAAGCAAACCCAAAGTACCTAGCATCACATCAAGATTTTCAATACAAATTCAAAACTTCCATTCTCACCCATATATCATACACCTTTCATCTTCACATCTTTGATCTTTTACACATCCTAGTTTGCTCTTTTATGGTTCAAACAAGATCACAACACAAGAGGAACATGGAGTTAAATCAAGAAACATCAACCACAAGTGATCTAAGCCAAAACATTCCAGAAATCCAAAACACACCACTTCCGGACCTCACTATCACTACACACGATCCACAAAAAGAGGTCTTGGTGGAAGACATCACACCAACAGAACTAAGTGAGGAAGAAGTTCTTGAGATGCTCAAACAACCAAAAATGCAAAAGTTTCTTCGCGCAATGGCTAAAATAAATCCATCAATTCTCAACACTATTGAGGATGAGCTTCTTGTACCAAATGACCAAAACACCCTTCCACAATCAACCACTTCCATTACCACCATAGAACCTACTATCAATGAGGATGATACCCTCTTCAACACGCATCAAAATCCACTTTACAACCCACTTGGATTTATCGATACATCTGAGGTTCCTTACCATACCACCTCATCATTTTCCCTTGACACGCAAGTGTCTAGACCTTTGGTACAAGCAAGCTCATCTGAAATAGAGAGACCCTACGGATTTGTCTCTTCATTTGCACAAGAAAATTTTCCACCTTTCAAATCATTCACACCTCCCACCACGTCAACACCATATTTTGGTTTAGGGATCCCCCCTTTACCTAAATTTCCACCTTTCCCTAACATAAATCGCCCCATCCAAATCAATTCATCCAACCAAGGGGGTACATCGCATCTTTCAAACACACCATCCACATCAAACCAACACATGATAGCTAATCAAAATATGGTCTCTCAAAGACCCACTATTTCGCTCATCTCTACCATTCCTACCACTTCACCTAGTCCCACCATTCCTATCACTTCACCCATCCCAAATGCACCTATCACCACATTCACTCCAACCACTACATCCACTATACCTCAAACTTCCACTACCCCCATCACACCCCTTACATCACAACCTCCCACCACCACCATCGCTCTAAGCGCATCTCAAACTCTCACCACTCCATCCAACACAATTCCAATCCCACCACCACCACCATTGCAACCAAGCCAAGTAAGCCATTACAATGCTGCATTCAAATCATACCAACAATTGCTCCAACAATATCAAACAATTCAGCAAGCGCCTATAGCCACGCACGCTTCTCAAGCTTCATAGCAAAATCAAGCTCAAACATCGCTTCAACAACAACAAGCACAACAAGCGGCACAAACCCAAGCTTTGTTGCAACAACAACAACGAGCTACACAAGCTGCACAAGCTGCACAAGCTACTCAAGCTACACAAGTTGCACAAGCTGCTCAAGTCGCACAAGCCACACAAGCTGCTCAAGCTACAAAAGATTCCCAAGATGCCCAAGCACAAGTGCAAGCACAAGCATAGTACTTCGCACAACAACAAGCAGCCCAACAACTCGCATATCAGCAAGCATTAGAGCAATACCAAGAGCAACAAGAAGCAACACAACAAGCCCTAGCTGATCAACAACAAGCATTGCTGGACCAACAACAACAAGCACAACAACAAGCTCTATTAGCGCAACAACAACAAGCGTTGTTGAAAGCATACATGGCACAACAAGAAAACATTCCACCCATTCAAACACCCACTCCACCCCCCCAGAACACCTTGATTCCACCTCCTGATCCACAATTGGATGTCACCGCACAAATAAAATTTCTGTCACAACAAGTGCTTGACCTTCAATCAGGAAATACACCAAAACCACAAAAAAACCTATGCCCTTATCCATTTGATAGGAGCGTAGAAATGAAACCATTCCCAAAAGGGATTGAGATCCCTAAATTTGACAAATATCGCGGAACGGGTAACCCTGAAGATCACATCAGGGAATTTCAAGTACATTGCATGGAGGTGGCTCACGACGAAACGTACTTGATGAGATTATTCCCAAGAAGCTTGGCTGGAAACGCTATTGATTGGTTTTCTCGACTTTCTGGAATCAAAAAATTCCAGGAAATCGTGGATGCCTTCATACATAATTATTCCTTCAACACCCCCATGGAGGTTAGCTTACAGGAATTATCATCTCTCAAACAAGGGAAAAATGAATCATTCGGTGCTTTCTTACAACGATGGCGATCCAAAGCTAATCAAAGCAAGTGGTCCATGCCTGAAGAACAACAAGTGGGAACTATCATTGTGAATCTTGATGGGCCCTTGGCCTTCCACCTCAAAATGCAAAACATCACCACTTACGACCAATTGATACCTAGGGCGCTCAATATCGAACAAGCCCTTTCCACGCAGGGAGAAACTTCATCATATCAAGAAGGCCGCTCATCATCCAATTATCATGACAAACCACGAACATGGGCAAAGAATCGTAATGTAACCAATGATGGTGTTGTTGACGCCAAAGTTGTCATTAGTGCCCCATGGAAGAACAATCCACCATCCCAACAACAACAACACCAAAATACCAATCAAAGCAATCGACAAGTCAATACTGTGGTCCAACCATCCCATAACCAAAACACAAACAACATTGATAATCAGGGAGGACCACAGCGAAACAAGTTCTTCCCCAAACAAAAATACACACTCCTTGGGGAACCTGCTGAAGCAATCATGAAAAGATTGGTAGATGAAAAATTGATAACGGTCCCTACACATAATAATTATCAAGAACCATCGGTCAAGCCACCATGGTATAATGAGAATTATCTTTGCGACTTCCACAAACTCAAGGGACACACGACAAACAACTGCATGAGGCTCAAAAATCTAATTCAAGACCTCATAGATGACAAAATCATAGATGCGGAAGCACCATCAGGAAACAAAGATCTCAAGATTTACACGAATCCGATGCCGAATCATGGCAACAAAGGAAACAAAGATCAAGACAAAGGAAAAGGGGCTTATAAAAATGTCAACCACACATACGAGGGTGTTGTTGCTTGTTTAGACGAGTTTTGTGGAGTCATCACCATCAAAGGGGCCCAAGCCGATTGTGGAGTCACCACAAGAGGTGGAAAGGTTACCATTGCAGCACCATCCCAACCAAGCAGAAATTCCACATCCAATCTAAGGTCTAACCCTAGTGGCTATAATGTCTTGGATCAATTGAAAAGAACCCCTGCACATATCTCCATCATGGAGTTACTCAAAATCTCATCTGCACACAAAAAGATTCTAGAAGAAGCTTTGGCGTCATCTACTGTCCCCGCAGATCTAGATACAGAACAATTCCAAGCTATGGTCGCAAGTATCACCACACCTAACATTCTTACATTTTCTGAACAAGATTTCCCCACACAACCATCTCACAACCGTGCACTTCATCTGGAGGTGTACGTAAATAAAAAGAAAGTCAAGAGAGTCTTGGTGGATGGAGGTGCAGGCTTAAATATTTGCTCCTTAAAGCTTCTAAAGAATTTGAACATTTCAGAGGATTCAATTGACAAAGGAAAAGGCATCACAATAAGAGCATACGATGACCAGGAAAGGGTAGCCCAAGGCACCATTCAGCTTCCTGTCCAGGTTGGACCCGCCATCATGCAAACCAACTGTCAGGTCTTGGACCTCGATTTACCATACAACATTCTCCTAGGGCGACCATGGATACATGCAATGCAAGCTGTAGCTTCAACTTTTCATCAATGTGTGAAATTCACACATGAAGGTCAAGAGGTTACTATCCATGGAGATCCTGAGCCATTTGCCTACTGCAAAAATCTAGAGGCAAAATACTACAAGATCCCGCAAGTACCCAAGAACGATGAAGGCCCATCAACACCCACGCGATTACCACCATTGATAACGGCATCCACCAACTGACATCCACGAATATCCTGACCCTGATTTTCCGTCCTGACCTTTATCTGATGATGTTCTGGCGATAACGTTCAGCTGGCATAACACCTGATGGCAATACCCATTATACCTGAGAAGCAAATAAAAAATCTTGGCATTGGTCATCCTACTCCTAAGGTAACTGTACTTGGTCAAGGTGCCCAGGATAGACGGAGCCGAACGCCTCCTCAGGAATCTGTAGCTACTCCAAAATCCTCCATGACTTTAGGAATGCCCACTGATTTAACTGAGTCACCAGAAATAGGATTACCTTTGTTGTTTGAGGATACTAATGTCCTTATGATTAGCACCTTGTCTTATGAGTCTGAAATCCAAAGCAATGAAATCCGATTAGTCTATCCCCAACTGATTGATTACGACCAACGAGGACCACCAATTCTTGACATGTTTGAAAGCGATAAGGCGCTCTCGGAATTCATGGGACTTAGGGATGACATTCCATGTGGGGATCATAAGGCAGGTTTTATCATAGAGCTGGATACACATGCATACTATGGAGAAACGATTGAATCCCTAAGTCGCAAAAATAAAAAATTGAGAATAATCTCCAAGTCCTTGAGTGAAAACCACCTTGTGGCACTCTCCGACTCTAAAAAAGTAAAAAGAAAGGACGCATCCAATGGTGAAAACCTCTCCGAGGCGCCTGAGGATGGGGGATTCAATCTTCCTCTTACAGCTATACACCAAGAAAAGTCAGCTATGCTAGCAGAAAAGTGCAACCCCATCAATCTGGGAACACAAGAAACTCCTCATATTACATTCTACGCTGAGTCATTATTATGCAAAGAACAAGAGGAGTTGGCTACCTTCTTAAAGGAAAGGAAGATAAATTTTGCGTGGACCTATGCTGATATGCCAGGATTGGATCCAGAGGTAGTGGTTCATCACTTGGCAGTCTATCCTAAAGCTAAACCTGTGAGACAGAAGCTTCGCAAAATGCATCCTCAAATTTCTTTGTTAGTCAAAATGGAGCTCAAAAAGCTATTAGATGTGGGATTCATTCGACCAATTGATTATCCAGAATGGGTATCGAATTTGGTACCCGTATCAAAGCCTGACGGAGCCATAAGAATCTGTACGGACTTTAGGGACTTGAACAAGGCTTGCCCAAAGGATGATTTTCCGTTGCCTAACATTGATATGATTGTAGACATGACCGCGGGGCATGAAATGCTTTCCTTGATGGATGGATTTTCAGGCTATAATCAGATAAGAATTGCAGAGGAAGACCAACATAAAACATCTTTCACTTGTCCTTGGGGCACATACTGTTGGAACGTAATGCCATTCGGCTTAAAGAACGCTGGGGCCACATACCAAAGGGCCATGACACTAATATTCCATGACATGATCCACAAAACAGTTGAGGACTATGTTGATGACATCCTGGGAAAATCCAAAAAGAGGGAGGATCATATATCGGTCTTGAGTGCTATCTTTGACAGACTAGAAGAATACAAGGTTCGTTTGAATCCCAAGAAGTGTGTCTTTGGCGTACAATCAGGAAAGTTGTTGGGTTACATAGTGTCAATGAGAGGCATTGAGATTGATCCGGCAAAGGTGAAAGCAATACTTGAAATGGAAGCTCCTAGGACATTGAAACAACTGAGAGGTCTCCAAGGCAGGCTTCAGTCAATTCGCAGGTTCATAGCACAATTAGCAGACAAACAAATCCCTTACTCTCACTTACTCCACAAGGGGGTAACGTACAAATGGGATGACAAATGTGAACAAGCCTTCAACAAAATCAAGGAATATCTGTTAACACCTCCAGTACTAAGGCCTCCAATTCAGAACAAACCATTGATCCTTTATATCTCAGCAACTGCAGCAGCCCTTGGTGCTCTCCTAGCACAACATGATGAAAATGGAATAGAAAGAGCCATATACTACATCAGCCGTACAATGGTGGGCCATGAGTTAAACTATACATTCATTGAAAAAGCTTGCCTAGCAGTGGTGTTTGCATCCCAAAAATTCAGACACTACATGTTGGCACACAAGATCAAACTCATAGCTAAAATTGATCCCTTAAAGTATCTTCTTTCAAAGGCAATGCTTACAGGAAGAATGGCTAAGTGGGTAATGATATTATCAGAATATGACATTGAGTATGTGGAGCGCAAGGCAATCAAGGGACAGGTCATTGCAGACCAACTGGCAGATGCACCTATCTATGCGGAGAGCCCACTTGTTTCAGAATTTCCAGATGAATCCATTTTCAACATTGACATAGCTACTCATTGGAAACTATACTTTGATGGTTCCTACACACAACATGGGTCAGGAGCTGGTATCTTCTTCATCACTCCACAAGGGGATTGTATACCAAGATCATACAAACTAGCATTCCCTTGTACCAACAACATTGCAGAATACGAGGCTTTAACTATAGGTCTCAGGATAGCAGTACAGTGGAACATTATGGCATTGAAGGTATATGGAGATTCACAGCTTATCATAAATCAAGTGAACAATGAGTACTAAACAAAGGATGATAAGCTAACTCCATACAAAAGGCTGGTGGAAAATCTCAAGGAATATTTTGTTGACATCACATTTGAGCAAGTACCAAGAACCAACAACAGAGCAGCAGACGCAATGGCAACTATTGGATCACTCTTAGAGATCCCTCAAAATGTTCCGAAATACGACTTCTTGGTAGAGCAGCTTCTCGTACCAGCATTCAAGGTACCAGAGTCAGAATTTGTGTGCGAAATCGTTGGTCCAAATGATCAGTGGTACCAAGACATTTACACATACCTTAGGATAGGTATCATTCCCGCCGATTTGCGTTCAAGCCTTAGACGAACCTTTATCAAGAAAGCATCTCGTTTTGTCATTTTAGGAGAAACCCTTTATCGTAGAAGCATAGAAGGAACCTTACTAAGATGTCTTAACCCTGAGGAGGCTTCGGCTGCCCTAACTGAGGTGCACAACGGCATCTGTGGTTCTCATTCGAGTGGCATGACCTTGTCTAAGAAATTGCTGAGGAGTGGGTATTACTGGCCTACCATGGACAGAGAGGCACATGAATACGTCAAGAAGTGTCTACAGTGTCAGCAACACGGGGACCTCATCCATGCTCCAGCTCAAGAGCTTCATCCAATCATCACACCATGGCCCTTTTCACAGTGGGGACTCGATCTCATTGGGAAAATCACACCCACCTCATCCAACGGCCACAAATTCATTATAACTGCAACTGAGTACTTCACCAAGTGGGTTGAAGCCATACCTATGACCTACATAACAGGAAAGCAGATCTCAAAGTTCATCCTGAACTATCTCATATGCCGCTATGGTGTTCCACAGGCTATTATCTCAGATAATGGGACACCATTCAAAAATCAGGAAGTCCGTGACCTATGTGATAAATTCAAAATCCAACATCGCTTTTCCACCCCATACTATCCCCAAGGCAATGGCCAAGCAGAAGCTACAAATAAAACCATCCTCAAAATCCTTAAGAAAACAGCCAATGACGCAGGTCGTGACTGGCATTTGCAGCTTAATCCTGCCCTTTGGGCTTACCGAACCAGCATCCGCACACCCACTGGTGCCACACCATTTTCCTTGGTCTACGGATCAGAGGCCATCTTGCCCATTGAGATCGAGCTACCATCCCTTAGAGTATCATTGCAAAACTTCTTACCGCTGCACGGTATTATATCGAAGTTTCAAGACCGAACGAGCCGGAACCGTTGGACGAGCTTAATGCTTTGGATGCTTTTAAAACCATCTCGCAGAAGTGTATCAATAGATCAAAAAGGAGCTACAACAAGAAAATCAGAAGCAGAACTTTCCAGGTTGGAGAATTGGTGCTAAAAGAGAATCAGAAGAATGTCTTGAACCCAAATGGCAAGGGCAAGTTTGAACCCAACTGGCTGGGACCCTTTGTCATCATAGTAAGCTACAAATCAAGGGCATATCAGTTATCAACACCCGAAGGGGAACCCCTACAGGAGCCAATGAATAGCTCCCATCTCAAAAAGTTTTATGCCTACATCTTTCAAGGTATAGAACCAAAAAATACAAAAAATCATAAAAAATCCTAAAAAAATGGTTACTTCGGTGAAAACCTGGAAAACAGGCATCTTGGTAACAACAAAAAATCAAAAGCAAAAAATCCAAAAAATCAGAAAAAAGGATCAAAAAAATAGTAAAGAGAAAAAAATCGTCCTCTAGTGAAAACCACTTCGGTGGCACTTTGGGCAAGTACCTTGGTGAAAACCTGGCAAACAGGCGCCTTGCGTAAATAAGCACTTTCCATCCACCAGGATCTTTATGGCTCGATCTACATTATCCCTCCATTTCGCTTCCATCGCCCATCACATCCATATCTCCATCCATCACTCATCCGCTCACATCCGCACCATAGCTTGGTCCTGTGCTCGTATCATGATCCCTCCTAGTACTACTCGGCCCATTCTCAAGGTCAGTTTGTCCTGCCTTTATCGGAGTAGTCTATTGCATCACACTGGGGGCACATTCTCATCGGATCGGATTCGTGTATGGTTTTAAGGTCCTCAAATCAGAAAATCCAAAAAAAAATCAAAAAATCAAAAAAATACAAAAACATCCAAAACATATCAAAATCCAAAAACAGGGTCGTCTAGTCGAACTACGTCGTCTCTGAGCTTGAACGTAGGCAAGGTTGATCTTTGATCATCCCCCGAGACATTTAGGTCAGTCCTATAGGAGTTCGTCATAATAAACTGACATTTCATCATGTATATCTTCATCTGTAAATCGATCAAGTCGTTAGTCGAACTACGTGGTCTCTGCGTGTATAACGTAGGCAAGGCTAATCTATCGATAAGCCCCCGAGGCCCCTAGGATAGGTCTTTAGGTTAGTCTCTTGGTCAAAATCTCGTAAAATCCCAAAAACATTGGAAAAATCGAAAATCAAAACATTTGTGTAAAACTCCTAAAAATTACCAAAAATGCAAAAACATTGCAAAATTAAAACATCCAAATATTTGAAAAATCCATCCACTTCATCTCACATTAATTCACAACAATCAATCATCCATAATAAATCGTCATCACCCTCAACCTTTGGTAAAACAGTCAGAAACAAGTCTAGCAGTCAAACGTAAAAACCTAAACTGTCAAAATCTCAAGTATAGGTCTGTCGGCAAGCAAGTTGGTCAACTCTTTTCTTATCAATGGCATATAAATCATAAATCAATTTCATCATCATTTGATACAAAGCATTTCCTAGGATCCGTTCCGACAATGGGCGCTTTTATCAAATCAACCAATTTGGGTAAACAAAATGACGTGTCATTAACATGTCCTAGGATCCGTTCCGACAATGGACATTATCTTTTGGCAATGAGTTTTGGCTCCCATCTTTTGAAACACATTCCTTTGGCTAGAGGTATGAAGAACATTGGCTTGTTTGTGTACTTGATCTTTTCTTTTGATTTATCATATTGCGCTCATTCCAAGGACCTCTTGATGATATCCGAACGAAGGATTTAGAGAGAAAGGAATGGGGCAACGATCATTATTATTTTGTCTGCTATGCTTGTTGGACGTTCTTGTAAAATAACTTGGCGAATACTTGCTTTGTTAGATATGTATGGAGGATGTTTCAGATAGCTTGTTGACTATTGCATTGATTGGTTATACCTTTCCGTGTTTTGGTCCGAGATGTTTGAGACTTCTAAAGTGCATCCTAGCAAGGTTTCCGTATGTCAAGTATGAACAAGATTACTCCTATCTTTTTGTCGAGTCAAAAGTCCATCACACTAAGTACAACGCCATCCTGGTCCTTTATACCGTGATGCATCGTGCTTAGGCGTGTTATCAAAAATAAAGTAAGTGACCCTTTGAAAATCCCAATCCTTGATAAGCAAATCATCATCATTCATCATCTATCATCATCTATCATCATCATCTCTAATAAAGTCTCGACCAATCATGGACTTGTTGGATCTTCTTGTCATCATCTCATTTTCATGCTAACATTGCATCATGAATAGTCCATCATGCATCCATCCTGCATCCACAAACCGTTAGCATTCATTCATCATGCATCCATTATGCATTTATCTTGCATCCATAAATCATCAAAATTTTGCATATCATCTCACATGCATCATCATTATAATATAGATCTGTTAGTCTAAGCATCTCATAACTCATCCATTGCATAATCACGGCATATCACATCATCAATCTCATCCATCTCATATCATATCATCATTTAAGTTGTTTAGGATAATATAGATTTGTTATCCTAAGCATCTTAAAATCATCTCATTTGCATTGTCATCCATAACCATCCATTTTGAACCTCTTTATCGCGAGATCGACCCTCAAATCGAATCTTTTCGCTCGATCTCTCGAGGGGGCAATGTACCAGTGTACTTCTTTCCGCTGGGGCATCCGAAAAATCAGAAATTTTTAATTTCGATTGCGGCAAGTTTATTCTTTGAACCAACGCAACAAGTACATTGCTTCAAAGAGGGGCAAAATGTAGACATGTTAAAATTACATCATGCATAATCATATTCCATTCATCCAATAAATCAGGACTTTATTTAAATCAAATCCAAATCATACATTTTTCCATCATTTTCTGATTTAAATAAATCAGAAATTTAGGTCCAAAATGTCATATCATCTAATCAGCATTAATCAACATAATCTTCATCTAATCCTAATCTAATACTAATCACATCCCACTTGCATTATCTAGACCTAGCCACTTGCACAATAAATCAATTTTATTGATTTATTAAAACTCATTTTCTTTCAACATGACAAGTCAAACAGGGCATTTATTGCTCTTCTTTCTTGTCCCCCTCTCAAAATTTATTGCAAATTTGAATTTGAATTCTCCCTCTCTTGGGCACTCACACACACATCAACTAATCACATGATGACAAGTGTTCTCAATTCATTGGCTTGTTTTTGATCCCACTTTGGTCCCTCTTCAACATTTGGCATTTTGAAAATCTTTAAATAGGTGCATCATCCTCAAGCAAATCCTTCACAATCTTCACAATCCATTGCAAGGTTACTCTCTTCATTTGAGATTTGATCTTGTTCATCATCACTCCACCATCTTCATAGCATTTTCAATTTGAGCTTTTATCAAGGATTGGGAAAGGGTCACTAACACAAGTGACACCAATCCAACTATGGAATAGGTAGCTTGCTTTTGTTTTCATAATGTTTTAGTCTTTTTATCATCATTTTGTGGCATTTTGAAAGCATTTGTAATGGATTTCATAGAGGTATTTTGATAGAGTTTGCAAAGCATCTAACCCATTGTTTGAAGTTTAGTTTGCAGATTTTAAAAGGATACCTACACCTTCATCACTAATAGGAGAGGTATTGGGAGGAGAACAAGTATGTGTTTTATGATTGTCTACACCTCCATTCACACCAATGTGTAATGTAATATTTTGGTCTACACTATGTTCCCCATAGTTGTAATCAAAATCAAACTCATAAGAAGAAATTTTATGCTTAGAAAATCCATGTTTAATCAAATCAAAGGCACATTTAAAGAATATTTTATGCAAAAGTAAATAAAGTAAAATGTAATTTTCAGATGTAAAACAAAGTAAATTACTAATTACAGTATGCAATGAAATGTGGGAGATGTAAATGTGAAATTAAACTATGCATGAAATTAGCTAGTGTAAGTGAGATCTAACAAAATGCATGCTACATAAATGAAAATGACCGATGTATACAAGTTAAGGCACCAAATAGAAGCCTAGAAACAAATTTATGAGTTCTGTAAGATGTTTCAGGGGTCAGAAGGGACTGATTCGCCTAGGGTGGTGAATGAGTCCTAGTATGGAATTTTTTCATAATTTTCAGAAATTGTTGACCAGTGTTGATGCTTTCTGAGTGCTATGATGTAGACCTATTTGAAAAATGCAGAGTTTCAAAGAATGGAAATGAATTTAGATGCCAACAATGCAACCTAAATGCACCTTTTGTGAGTGCAAAATTTAACACCTAGAATGCAAATGAATCATGCAAATCCTAATGGAAGATAGATCTATAATGATGAAAGGAATCCAAATTAGTTAATAAAGCATTTGAAAATTAGGTTCACCAAAATGAAACGAAGGATTTTGGTACCCAAATCCTTCCTTGCTCTCTTACGGTTTTTCACCTAAAAGGGAAAGGATGGACCAAAATGTACAATGTTTCATTCAAGATTAATGTAAGGATGAATGGGATATTGATGTGAAGTGTGTGTGGATATGTTTGATGCTTACAAATTCAAATAAATGAATATAAACTAATCTAATGCTAGATGCTAGAAAACATAGTGTTGATTACAAATGTGAACTAGAAACCTAAACAAATGAAAACAAAAATTGATGAAACTGAATAGAGTGCACCTAGAAGTAGATTACTATTGCTAAAAGGTTTTGGAATGTTCCATAACTCACTATTAATGGAAACTGGGATTGAGTTGTCATGCATGGTGAATTAGTCCTATTTCTGATGAAAATTTATAGAAACAAGTTTTTGACTAGCAAGAGCTAAATTCTAAAAAAACCAATTTTAGTCTATAGATGGGAATAATTTTCCATGGGTGGCTAATTAGTCCACCTATAGGAGTCATAAAATTTAGGAGTTGATTATGTGGAGCTAGATCTGGACTTCTACTTCCTATAGGTGTGTGCTTCTAAAATTGTCAGATTTAGGTCTAAAAGTGTCTTTTTGTTGATATTTTGACTTGAATAATGAAGATATGACTTGAATGACTTTCCAACTTGATCTTAAATGATTTCCAAGCTTCCAAGAGACCTAAATCTACAAACACACAAGAAGTGAAGAAGAAATGTTGAATGTTAGGGCATGGGGGTTTGCCTTGGTCAAACCCCTTTTAGGTAATTAAACCAAGATGATGAAATAATGGAATGAAGCATGAAACAATGGAGTCTATTACCTTTCCATGATGATTGAACTTGAAATTCTACAACAATACATGAAGATTCAACCCTTGAATGCTTTAGAAAGCTAACTTGATGACTTATAATGAAGAAACCCTAGCTTGCTTGACTTGGATGAGAAGATAGATGATGAATTAATAATGAGAGATGTAAAAATGAGTTGCTAGGTGTAAAATGAGGATAAAAGCACTTATTTATAGATAATTGTGCCTTAGTATCCCGATTTTACCTCATCACAAGCTGACATGTAGTGAAATTAAACTTTAAATTTCACTTTTCCCACTCAAAGGTCAAAATGGAGCCGGATAGGACTCATTTTCCACACATGGAAAATGGGTCCCACCTGGATGGGACTGATTCTCCATGCATGAGGAATGGGTCCCACAAGGGTCATTCTGATAACTAAGAAGCTAGGAGATAAGGAAATAAGGTTTAAATTGCAACTTTGTCAGGTATTTGATCAATTAAAGCCTCGATATGCACAATGCGGGTTAATAGGGGTCGATTAGTGATGATTTGAATTTAAAATAAGGCTTGGGAGACAAAAATCAATGTGTAAGTATGATTAAATACACTTTACAACATTAAAATTCAGTCCACATAGCCTAGAAAGGCATAAGAACCAATGTGAACATGTAAGACACATTACAACACTAGTTTATCATTAAATTTAATTCAAGAACCTTCTAGATTGATGTAATAATGTTATTAAACACATTTTATAATGTTGAATCAGGATGAAATAGGTTAATTAAGTCTAGAAAATTGTGAAAGTCCTTTACAAGACTTTACAAGACCTTCACAAGACATCAATAAACACATTGTATTCAGTGTACAAGGGTCCAAGACCTAGTGTGGATGCATAAAATACCTCACAACACTAGATTAAGACCTCATTAAGTCCAATTAATCATGAATTCATCCCATGTCAGTCAAAGAGTCCTTTTTTCTATGACACGGGGTTATAGTAAAATTTCATATTTTTCTTTCATTTTCATTGCAAAGAAAATGATACATATATTAATCTAGACAGATACTCCTAGAATTAGAATAGTTTCTTTTTTTCATAGAGAAATGAAACAAGAAAAGATAAAACTATTATCTGAGTGTCTACAAGATTAATAACTACTAGTTTACATAGTGAAAATAATAGATTTTCATGGTTTATTAAATTCTATGCTTTGAAGCAAGCAAATAAGGTCTAGTATGTTATTTTAATGAGTTAAATTGGGTTGTGTATAGGAATCCCACCAATCAAACTCATCAGGTAGTGAGCATGAAGAGGAGCTAGAGTAACATGATGAATTGTTTGTTGCACACAATGATTCAATTGTCATTCATGAACCTTGAAAAGAAACCATCCTTGAATTTTAGCAAGTGGGAGACAAGAATAATGAGGAGGGTGTTCAATGTGATGAACAATCGACACCCACAATTAGAAGAGTTCCTCATAGAAAGAGGACACAAAGGAAGATGAGAAAATTAGTGTCAATATTCAATAATGGTTATGTAATATCCATGGTATGTTTTTTTGGTTGTGAAGAAACTCCCACATCATTTTGTAAGATATACAACATTGGAAATAATTACAATTAATATGGTATTTCTCACTATTAACTTCAATTGTGAATTTACTTTTTCTTTTCATAAATTTGTCTAAGAAAGAGCAATAGTAGTTGGTTCTAAGGATTGACTTTCTATTTGATCCTATTTACCTTTATTGAGCTTTCACCTTTTTGGAATCTATTTATTTGGGTTCTCCAACATAGTGTTCTTTTTTTCTCTTAGAAAGGTAGATTGATGGTACGTATAACCATGGCTCCCTTCTACAACTTTGTCCATCTAAAATCTTCTTTACTGTTTCCTAATCTTTAGATTGCAAAAGAGGTGGTACAATTGGTGGAGTTGTGCTACTATCTAGTTGGACCTGCTTAACTTCTTTATTTTTTTTAGATGATGATGATTTTTTAGTATACAAATCAATTTCCACTACATTTGGAAAAATAAAAATAAAAATTCTAGCAAATAGGAGGATGATGAGAATCTGGAAACATCGAATGTTGAAAACAACACTAATTTTTATTTTTTAAATAAATTGTTTAATTTTTTTAATAAATTTTTTCATGTGAGAGACAATATGTCTTTAATCCCAACTATTGTCTCTAAAGAGACAAAAGTGAAATTTTCTCCAAAGAGACAAAAATACTTATGTTTCATATTGTCTTTACAAAGAAATTTTTTCAAGACAATAATTTGAGATACTTGCTTAAAGACAATATTTAAGATAATACACAAGTTTTTTTGTCTCAAGTGAAGACAATTTACTAAAAAATTGTCTTAAACCCCCCCTCTATGTAGTAGTGGTAGTTTGATATGAAGGTAATCCATTATGAAAGGGAAAACACTTACACTTTGGAGAAAATTTGAAGAAAATATACTCTTATGTGCTATTGGAAACTAAGGAAGAAGAGGTGGAAAGTGATCCAAGAACAATGCTAGGGGTAGGAAAATAATTCTTGAAGTAGATTAAGGGGAAAAAATATATTTTTCAATGGTTCCCAAGGAGCTACAAGTAGAGGCAATGACTAACAACAGTGACATGCCTTTAGGAATAAAGGGGTTGCTAGAAGAATATGAGGGAATTGTGTCCAAGGAATTACCATAAGGACTACAACTTATGAGGAGCCTTTGACATCTTATCGATTTGATCTGAGGGAAAATTTGACTTAGCAAGGATAACTATAGTTTGACACCTACAAAAAATGAATAGGTGAACAAACAAGTGCAACAACTATTAGAAAGAGGATTGATTAAAGAAATCCTCAGCCCATATGCATGGTACCAACTCTTTTAGCACAAAAGAAAGATTGTGAATGGAGAATTATGCCATTGAAAAAAGGACCCTTTGATTGACATGAGATTAATTCATGATACAATGGACTTAGTGAGGTCTTAATCTAGTGTTGTGAGATATTTTATGCATCCACACTAGGTTTGGACCCTTGCAAATTTAATAACATGCTTTTAAATTTGTTTTGTAAAGGTGTTGTAAAGTGTTATAAGATGCTTTCACAATTTTCTAGATTTAATTAACTTATTTATTCATAATTCAACATTATAAAAAAAATTAGTAACATTATTACATCAATTTATAAGGCTTGTGAAATAAACTTAATGATTAACTAATGTTGTAATGTGCTCCACACATTCACATTGGTTCTTGTTCCTTCCTAGGCTATGTGGACCTCATTTTAGTATTGTAAAGTGTATTTAATCAAACTTTCACATCGAATTTTGTGTCCCAAGCCCTATTTTACATTCAAATAATCACTAATAGTCCCATATTAACCCATATTGTGCATCCTAAGGCTTAAATTGATCAAACACCCAACAAGGTTGCATTTTAGACCTTATTTCCTTATCTCTTAGCATCTGAGTTGTCAAATTGGCTCATGTGGGACCCATTCACCATGCATGGTGAATCAGTCCCATCCAAGTGGGACCCATTTGCCACACCCCATTCACCATGTGTGGCGAATGAGTCCCATTTGGTCCAATTTTGACCTTTGAGTGAGAAAAAAGTGAAATTTAAGTTTATTATTTTATCATGTCGGCTTGTGATGAGGTATTAATGGGAAAATACTGTGAATTTCCTATAATCACACCTCTCTTAACTCATTTTTTACATCCATCAACTTAATTCACATATTCATCCACCAATCTTCTCTCTCAAGTCAAGCAACTTTGGGGTTTTAACATTACAAGTCATTCAAGCTCAATTTTCAGACTTTCAAGGGAAAATCCTTCATGTTTTGTTGCATAATTTCAAGATCAATCATCATGTCAAGGTAATCCACTCCATTTTTGTATTTTTCATTCCATTATTTAATCATTTTTGTTTAATTACCTAAAAGGGGTTTGACCAAGTCAAACCACCATGCCCTAACATTCAACATTTCTCTCTCTTGTCTTGTGTGTTATAGATTTATGTATCTTGGAAGTTTGGAAATAACTGAAGATCAAGTTGCAAGGTTGCTAAAATATTCTCCTCATTCATCAAGTCAAAATATCAACAAAAATCCATTTTCAAACCCCTAAATTAGAGTTTTAGAAGTAGACACCTGTAGGGCATCAAAGTGCATATTAGAAGATTTGGAATCCACCTTTGAAAATATAGAAATTCAAAAGTGGACTCATTCACCATGGGAGGAAAATGAGTCCCACCACAAGGTCAATTTTTAGTTTTCTGCATTTTTGAGTACCCTTTTGTTAGAAACAAGTTCCAACACAGTTTACCAGAATTGGGACTGATTTTCCCAGAATGGAAAATGAGTCCCTCCAGGCTTGAAAAACATCAACAACATTTCAAACATAATTTCCAGTCTACATCAAGCCTTCAGGTGCACACTTTCAATGTGATTCATTTCTGTTGCAGTTTACTATTCATTCTTAGGTTATTTTGCATTACATAATGTGTTTTCAAACAAGTCATACTTCTTAGGTTTGAAATTCATATTTGATCAATTTCATAGTTTACTTGCACTTATTTCATCTCATTTATCTCATATAACATCATACATAACATTATTTGAATGAACCCTTAGCATAATTTTGGGCCCTATCTCTCTCCTTTTAGGTGAAAAACCCTAGAAGAGCTGGAGAAGTACATAGGAACCCAAAAATCAATGGTTCATTTCGGTGAACCTGATTTTCGAATGCATTTATTAAATGATTTGGATTCCTTTCATCATCATATATCTAGCTTGCATTAGGGTTTGCATGATTCATTTGCATGCTAATTTTGTTAAATTTTGTATTCATAAAAAAAGTGCATTTTGCTTGCATTTTTAGCATCTAAATTCATTTCAATTCTCTAAAATTCTGCATTTTTCAATTAGGTCTCCATCATAGCACTCAAAAACCATCAAAATTAGTCAAAAATTTCTAATTTTTTTGAAAAGAGTCCATACTAGGACTCATTCACCACCTTGGGCGAATCAGTCCCTTCTGACCCCTGAATCAACATTGTACAAAACTCAGAACTCTATTTTTCAGCTTATGTTTGGTGCCTTAACCTACGTGTATCAGTTAGTTGCATTTCTGTAACATGCATTTCATAAAATCTAGCCTTAATTAGCTCATTTCATGCATGGTTTCACTTTCAAGTTTGAATTCTCATCTTGTTACATCTCATAATCAGTTAATAGTCACCTTTGAAATCTGAAACATTATTCTTCATTTGCATCTTTGCTTTAGCATTGTTATCTTTCAAGATTGTCAATTAATCATTCCATCATGTTTTCATTACAAAATTCTATAGTTCTCATCTTGCATGTTCTCTTTTTAGATATTATTGCATGTTGTAAGAAACTTTTGTTAAAATCATATGAATATGAGGTCCTTTCCCCTCTCTTTTTTTTTGCCATAGGTCCCTCTCCTAGTTCCCCTTTGGTGGATGAGGTTAGTTTCATGAAAGAAACCTTGGATACTCATAACACTTACATTTTTTCTTCTCCTATTATCTCACACTTGTGAAGCAGATATTTTAGTGCTAGAAGAACCAATTGATGAGAGTTGTGACAATCTAAGTTGTTTCTCTCCTCTTACCTCTCCTATTAAACATAAAATTACTACATAATAGGACATCACACTAAGTAATCAAGATGAACACACAACACAACATGATGATGAGACCATAAATTCATCTCCCAACTCCTCCCCTATTTGTGAGATTGTTTTTGTTAGTAACCATGGAAATCACATTATTTGTGAGGAGAATATGTTGACATTAGATGATCAAATATTTAAGACATATGACAATCCTCTTAATTTTTCTTCCCCTATTTTGGAAGACATTATTGGAAAAAGGGAGTTAATCAAAGATAATCATGAAAATTTTATTGCTCCCTTTCCTAATGATCCCCCCATGCAAGCATACATACCTAATCAAAAGGATCCAATCAGTGAAAAACAAGAATGTGATTCTTTTTCTTCTCTTGATGCCTCTCCCACTTGTGATGAAGCTAATTTGCACATTTCAACCTTAGATGAACATATTAAAATCTCTCCTAGTAGGGAGGATAATATGAAACAAGATAATGAGACATTACAAACACTAAATGATTACATAAAGTCTTCCCCTAATCACACACATTCAACCATTAATAACTCCCTTGGTTGCGATGAAGTTATTTTGGATGAACCAAACCTTAATTTTCACAAACATGTGGTTTGTTGTTCTCCTAAGAACTCTCCTTCTAGGGAGGATATTATGACCCAAGACAACAATAACATGCCCTTCAAAGACAATGAAGACTCTCACTTGTTGTAGGATGTTAACAATATTCAACCTCACTACACCCTTTACCCACCCTTGCATAAACTTCATCCTTGCAATAAACCTCGCTACACACTTTACCCACCTTCGCATATACTTCATCCTTTGAATAAACCTCACTACACCCTCCTCCCACCTCAAACTAATGTGTCATAACAACCAAGTAATAATATCGTTGCTCATATATATAATACTCAAAATAATTTGCAACTGCCACAACCAGTCCCACCCTCCTTACCTTTATACAATCCCCCCAGTGCTCCTCGTTACCTCCCAAACACAAAGGAGTATGATCTTGTTGAACAATTAAAGAATACTCTTGCTGAAATTTCCCTTTGGGATTTACTTCAAAACTCACTAAATTACCACAATATTCTTCAAACAGTCTTAAAAAAAATCATAATTCTTCTAGGTATCACTCTAAATGATGTAGCAACTCTCATCCTCAAAAAGAACCTTGACATTAGCTTCCATCAACATGAGCTCCCTCCTTTGGAGTTGTGTAAACAACATGATGCCTTTATGATAATTTCTCGATTCAATCACATGTATCAAATGCACTCTCATAGATAATGTTTCTGCCCTTAATGTGTGTAGTGTGAGTCTCCTTGATTGATAACATGTTGATAGGTCACAAATAATACCTAATTTTGTCTCTATTCAAGGATTTGATAATAGAACAAAGCAACTGCACTCGGTGTAATCACTTTTCCTATTATGGTTGGGGTGGTTACTTTGAAAACTCCTATTCATTTCATGCCTTATGATCTTTCATAAAATCTTCTTTTAGGCAGACCATGGATTCATGAGATGAATGGAGTACCTTCAACCCTTTATCGTATAATGAAATATGTTTATAACAATAACATTTATCAAGTTGCAGTAACTCTCAAGCCTGAAAGTTTCTTACATCTTGAAAAAGCAGCTATAAGTCCTCTAAAAACATTAATTCCAACATCCAATATTGATCCGCTTGAAATTGAACACAACGATGAGGAATCACCATCTAAATTATTTGGTGACAATTGGGAATCCTTAGATTTCACACCATAATTTATGGGTGAATACATATTCACACAAAAGAAAGGTGAGACACAAGAACAACCAACCATCATGTCAATGCAACATTCAAACAAACCTTTGAAAGCATCCACCTCAACCACTTTAGACAACAACTCAAACTCCACAATAACCCTTGACAAACATAATAATGAACAGCCAATCGATTCCAAAGCCATGAAGCAAATTTATGGAAAAGGGTATGAACTCATTAAACAACAAGGATATCATCGAAAATGATGTGGTGCTCAAGAACAAGGTATCCACAACCCTATAGAGCTTAACACACAACAAATGACTCATGGTCTTGGCTATTGTTGTATGATCAAGATCACCAAAACCTCACTCAACATCAACAACCCGAAACAACACACTCCTAAATCATCCTTAGTAACTAGTGGTCTTTAAAATCATCCTTTACCAAACATGCAACACACAACTACACCTTTCCTTAAAGTCAATGTCATCTCGCAAAATGTTCATGATTTGAATTCATTAGATTTTGTATATATCCTCCTATAATGGGAAGAATAAAATCCCACAATCTACAGACACTTGTGTAAGTATGACATATACTACTAAGCAAGATGTATATTTGAAACACACCACAAGACCACCTTCTCCCATTGATCAAGTAGGAATCTTGTCAAGACTGCTTGATCAAGCTCCCTCCAAGAACTCGAAAGAAATGCTCTTCCAATACTTCATTCTATGCATATCATAGAGTTCATGGACATTTTGCTAATGAATGAAGAGCTTTGAGTCATAAAATACAAAATTTTCAAGAGTTTGGTGTGCTTCCCTATGTGGGGGCATCTAATTCCTCTAATTGCTATTGATTTTCACTCTAGCATACATTTCATTAATCAATTTCAGCTTACCTTCGTCCTACACTAAGTGGGGGCAAGGGGTTTAGTAGCCTTCTCCTCGTCTGTCACTTGTGGTTTCCTCCTTTGGCTAGTCATTAACCTTTCATGAATACATAAGAGCAAGCTTGAGATGTGGACGATATGCCTTAAGTTGGCTCACATATGACATACTTCTCTCTTTCATGACATATCTTATAAAAAACATATGACTTGGCATAGGGCTTTCTGAATAAGCTCTCATGTTCCTCTTCTTCTACTTTAAAGCAATTGCTCATAGTACGGGTGCTTGCAACTACTTTAAAGTGGGGGAGTACATCACCACTCACATTTCAGTGTGTGATTTTGTTTTTCTTTTGATTCCCTCTCTCAGAAGCATTAGGTACAATGTTGCCCAGGATGAGATTGTTTGCACCTATCCTCTCTTGGAAATATTGGGCATGATGTTACCTAAGATGAGGCATTGCACGAACAAAGGAAAATCCCTTTGAAAATTAATTACACTATTTTGCATTAACAATGTCTATGAGTATCAAGGATACAAAGCTTTTCTTACCTCATAAAGCTTAAAAATCATTTTTCCTTTGTGACTCTTTGTTAAAGTTATCAATAGGTATAACTTTGATATGGTTGAGTGGGAAGCCCACCTAGTGGCATGACTTTCCCCCATAGCCACCTTTGTGTTTGTGAGTGCATACCAACTAGTGTATGTTTCTCACCTTTTGGGATTTCTCACCTTGTGGATGACTAGAAGTTTTGTGGCCCCAGAGTGAGTATGTTGAGGCCTTCTCACCCCATAGATGACCTAAAGTTCTATGGCCCCAGAGTGAGTACATCTTTTCCACCTCCTTCTTCTCTTCTAGTTCTTTCCATTGCATGATTTTGTATCTTAATGGTTTGACTTAGGATCTTAGATCCTTGGGGCTTGCAAAAATTCCTTTGATATTTGTCATTCTTTTTCATCTATATCTATACATGAGGATCTCTCTTGAATGTCTACTCTAGTGTGAGTTTGGAGCAAGTTCATCCTCTCACTAAAGTGGGGGCTAAATGTGTCATAGAAAAAAGGACCCTTTGCTTGACATGAGATTAATTCATGATAAAATGGACTTAATGAGGCCTTAATCTGGTGTTGTGAGACATTTTATGCATCCACACTAGGTCTTGGACCCTTGCAAATTGAATAGCATGCTTTTAACAGTGTCTTGTAAAGGTGTTGTAAGATGCTTTCATTCTTTTCTACACGTAATTAACCTATTTATTCCTAATTCAACATTATAAAATGTGTTTAATAAAATTATTACATTAATTTAGAAGGCTTGTGAAATAAACTTAATGATAAAATAATTTTGTAATGTGCCCCACACATTCACATTGGTTCTTGTTCCTTCCTAGGCTATGCAGACCTCATTTTAGTGTTGTAAAGTGTATTTAATCACACTTTCACATTGAATTTTGTGTCCCAAGCCCTATTTTACATTCACATCATCACTAATAGTCCCATATTAACCCATATTGTGCATCTTGAGGCTTAAATTAATCAAACACCTGACAAGGTTGCATTTTAGACCTTATTTCCTTATCTCTTGGCATCTCAGTTGTCAAATTGGCCCCTATGAGACCCATTTTCCATGCATGGTGAATCAGTCCCATCCAAGTGGTACCCATTCACCATGTGTGGAGAATGAGTCCCATTTGGTCCAATTTTGACCTTTGAGCAGGAAAAAAGTGAAATTTGAGTTTATTATTTTATCTTGTCGGCCTGTGATGAGGTATTAATAGGAAAATAAGGTGAATTTCCTATAAAATCACCTCTCTTAACTCAAATATTCATCCACCAATCTTCTCTCTCAAGTCAAGCAACTTTGGGGTTTTAGCATTACAAGTTATTCAAGCTCAATTTTTAGACTTTCAAGGGCAGATCCTTCATGTTTTGTTGTGGAATTTCAAGATCAATCATCATCGAAAGGTAATCCACTCCATTATTTCATGTTTCATTCCATTATTTCATCATTTTGGTTTAAATACCTAAAAGGGGTTTAATCAAGGTAAACCCCCATGCCCTAACATTCAACATTTCTCTCTCTTGTCTTGTGTGTTTGCAAATTTAGGCCTCTTGGAAGTTTCAAAATCATTGAAGATAAAGTTTCAAGGTTGCTAAAATATTCTCATTCATCAAGTCAAAATATAAAAAAAAATCCATTATCAGACCCGTAAATTAGAGTTTCAGAAGTGAACATGATAGGGAGGCTACAAGAAGCAATCACAAATTCCTGGAAGCTGCAGGAATCAATTACACTGTTTTCAGATGCTGCAGGAAACAGTCACAGTTTCCTGTGCTAGGCCTTGACATAGACCTCCTTGGTGAAATTTTTGTTCCACCCTAACCTATAGGAACTCTATCTTTTCTAAGTTCCCCTGGTTCTCCTGCCAACCTCACTATCTTGTCAAGTTTGCAACTACCAAGCCAAATCTTGGTGCTATGACTCCTTTCCTTCTTAGCCTTTTATCCATCCAAAAGACTAGTCCTCCCTCAATACATGAACGAATCTTGCAGGGGTGAGGGAATGTTTTCCAAAACTCCAAAACAACCTCCTAGGGATTCTAGAACTTCACTTAGACTCCATCTTACCAACACTTGCATGAAGCCTATTCCAAAGGTTTTGCTCTTGAGCCACTATTTGGTCTCTGAACAAGGGTAAATTGCTTTTCCCTCTTAAACCCACCAAAGAAACGTGGTTCTTGGCTTAGGAAATTTGTTTCCCTTGTCTACAGCTTCAATATTTCTAGGGTCTTGGCTCTATCCAAGCCGTTCTTTTCCCTCATGCAAACACTACCCAGAAAACTAGGGTTTCTAACTATCCAGAACCAATTTTAGGACTGGTGAAAAGTTCTCCTCCTAAACGGATTGCTGGGATCTCCTCCTTGGTACCACACATGGCCAAGACCTTCCCCTAAATTCTCCAAAAATAATTTTTTGAAAATCTTTTCTCCCCTACAAGTTATCAATGCTGTTCTGCAGCCTTTCCTAGCCGGGCTCTTCATTGGCTCGCCTAGGGCAAGACTTTTCTCATAACTCCTGCAACCAAAGAAAACCTAGCACCTACCACTAAAATATGTACAGATATGGAGCCTGACCATGTTCCCAAAAATTCCATACTTCCAGGTACAGAGGGAATGGAGCCTAGAACTCCATTTTTACACAGTTCCAGTCAAAACAACAAATAAGGGAAAAACACAAAATTTACAAGAATGTGTGAAAATGATGAAACAGCTATCAAATGTGCCTTAACAGAACTTCCAGAGGCTTCTCTACATGCTAAAAAAAACTTACAAAATGCCTCTTTTAATTCATTTAACTGCTGTCTTGCAAACAAGAACAGAAAAACACAGAAAATAAGACAAGAAAGCTGTTTTCTTTAATTTCTGGAAAAACAGTCCGTACAAAGAACTTCTAACCCACCAAAAAGGTCATCGAATGCCTTAAATATTCCTTCCCAACAATTTAGGTTCTTGGTTCGAGGCTTAAATGACCTAAAAATGCCTTTTTGTAAAACCCGCTGTGTTTTCAGACATTTAACAATTTTTCACTATTTAGCAAAGTGAGCCTCTAAACTCATTGGAAACTTGACACCCTCTTTTCCAAAGACCAAAAAACAACCCTAATCACCTAAAATAATGGTCAACATTACCTTATGATAGCACCACAAAATTAAAGAACTCAAAAACAAAATAATCCTTTGCCTGGTGCTCCTGCACCAGAACACCTATAGGACATCAAAGTGTAGATCGAAAGCTTTGGAATCCACCTTTAAAAATACAGAAATTAAAAAGTGGACTCATTCACCATGGGTGGAAAATGAGTCCCACCACAAGGTCAATTTTGAGTTTTCTGCATTTTTGAGTACCCTTTTGTCAGAAACGGGTTCCAACACAGTTTACTAGAACTGGGACTAATTCACCTAGAATGGTGAATGAGTTCCTCCAGGCTTGAAAAATAGCATTAGGATCATTTAAAATTTAATTTCTAGTCTACATCAAGCCTTTAGGTGCACACTTTTAGTCTGATTCATTTCTGTTGCAGTTTACTATTCATTCTTAGGCTATTTTGCATTACCTAATGTGTTTTCAAACAAGTCATACTTCTTAGGTTTGGAATTCATATTTGATGAATTTAATAGTTTAATTTCACTTAGTTCATCTCATTTAGCTCATATAACATCATAAAAAACATTATTTGAATGAATCCTTAGCATTTTTGGGCCTTATCTCTCTCCTTTTAGGTGAAAAACCCTAGAAGAGCTAGAGAAGTACATAGGAACCCAAAAATAAATGGTTCAAGAATATAAAAATACTCAAAAGCCATCAAGAAAAAAATTAGATATCATTTTACTTTACAAGGAATGGATGATCTCATAGTCTATTTGGGAAAGATTAGGTATTTTACTAAAACTTATTTAAAAACTTGGGTATCACCAAATTAGTATAAGACAAAGTGACAAGTGGAAGATTGCTTTCAAGACCAATGAGGGGTTGTATGAGTGGTTAGTAATTACCTTCAAGTTAACAAATACACCTAAAATTTTTATGTAGTTAGTGAATGAAGTGTTGAAACCATTTTTAGGAAAGTTTATGATTGCTTATCTTGATGATATGCTAGTTTTTAGCAGTAGCAAGGAAGAGAATTTTTTCATATTAGATAAGTTCTACCAAGGCTTAAGAAGGAAATGTTATTGGTGAATTTGAAAAAGTGTATTTTTATGAAGGAGAAATTGGTTTATTTGGGATATGTTATCTCATCACAAGGGCTACAAATGGATACATAAAAGGTATGTGCTATAATTGAATGGACAACACATAGGAGTGTGCATGAGGTTAAAAGTTTATGTGGTTTATCTGTTTTATATCATACATTATTCAAAGTTTTAGTGTGTTATGTGCACCCATAACTGAAACTATAAGGTGAGAAAAAAGAGAGTTTAAGTGGAAAATAATAGCAGATAAAAGTTGTAAAAAATTGAAGAAGGTCACCAAGGAATTGATGTTAGAATTTCTTGATTTTACAAAAATGTTTCAAGTGGATTGTGATGCAAGTGTGATAGCCATAGGAGTGGTTCTTAGCCAAGAGGGAAAACATACTGCATATTTTAGTGAAAATATTAATGATGCCAAGAATAGGTATTTTGTTTATGATCAATAATTTTATTTTATTGTGTAAGCTTTAAATAAGTGGCATAATTTTTCACTTCTAAATGAGTTCATTCTTTACATCCAGATCATCATGCTTTGAAATTTATTAATAGACAAACCAAGCTTAATGAGTGACACATGAAGTGGATAGAATCCTACAAGGGATACTTTTGTTCTCAAGCATAGAGTGGAAGTTAAAATAAATTAGCGGATGCATTAAGTAGAAGAGAAACATAAATGACTGAAATAAGAGTTGAAGTAGTTGGGTTTGATGTTATGAAAGAGTTATACATAAATGATGTGGATTTTAGGGGTGCATGGAAAATATTTATGGAACCTAATAGTGTGGATAGCACATCATGGATAGACTAATTTACACATGATGGACTGATGTTTAAAGGACAATAACTTTTGTCAAGGATCTATGAGGTAGAATTTGATAAGAGAAAAACATTGTAATGGTTTAGCAGGATATTTTGGAGCTAATAAAATGATGGTACAACTTAGTGAAAGGTATTTTTGGCCAAGGATGAGAGAAAAAATTAGGATGTTTGTGCAAGCATGTCAAGTTTATCAATATTCCAAAGGAGGGAATCCAAATATAGGCCTATATCAACCATTACCCATACTTGAGATTGTGGATGATGTATGGATTTTATGAGCTTAAACTATCAAATACTTAGCGAGGTAAGGGTTCTATTTTTTGGTTTTTGATATATTTTCAAAAATGGATCATTTATAGAATGCAAGAAGATATATGATGCAAAACATGTAGAAAATGTATTATTCATGGAGGTTGTTAGATTACATAGCTTAACAAAAATTATAGTTTATGATCATGACATTAAGTTTGTGGTACATTTTTGGAGGATGCTTTGGAAAAATAAGGGACTGATTTAAAGTTTAGCTCTTCATATCATTCTCAAATGGACGGATAAATTGAATGTTTTAATCAAATCTTAGGAAATTTGCTAAGATGTTTAGTTGGTGACAAGCCTAAGTAGTGGGATTTGGTATTGTCTCAAGTTGAGTTTGCATACAATGACACAATCAACAAAAGTGTATGTAAGCCTCCATTTAAAATTGCTTATGGATACAACCCTTGAGGTATTTCAAATTTAAGGGAGCTTGCAAATATTGAGAGATATAAGAGAAGAGGCAAAGGAGAGGAATTTTCCAAACATATGCAAGATTTACACCAACAAATAAGAGAAAATATCAGTTGGAGAAATCGATAGTATAAAGAGAAAACTTAAAATAAGAGAAATAATTTTGAAGTGGGATATATGGTATTGGAACATCTACGAAGGGAAATATTTCTTAGTCATACCTAAAACAAGCTCAAGTGGAAGAAGATTGGACCATGCAACATTATCAAGAATTTTTCACCAAATGCCTACAAATTGGAGCTACCTACAGGTTTGGAGATCTCACCAATTTTAATTGTTTCATATTTACATAATTATCATGAGAGTGAGGTATCACAATAGAAAGGAGAGAAGAAAAAATTGACTAAAAAATGGATAGAGCAGTTACCCAATAAAGAACAAGAGGAAATTCAATGTATTTTAGATTCTAGAGTGGTTAGAAAGACAAAGGGAAAGGAGTATGGTGAGTATTTATTAAAATGGAAGGATAGAAAAATAGAGGATGTCATGTCATGGTTAAGCCCCATGGAGCTGGAATAACTCCAGTTAACACATGATAATAGAGTTTTGACCCACAACAACAGGGTCATTAACCCACAATAATATAAAATTTTACTCAATTAGCTAGGGCTCACAATTTTTTAAGCTCGATAGTTTGATGCAGGGGCATCGTGCTTCAAAGAAAGAATTTTTCTATTTCCTTACCACTGTATCAAGCCATTGAGTTTTTAAATTTTTAATTTTGATTTTTTATTTATTTTTGCACTGAAATATCTGCCTATGGCTCATTAATGAGTAGCAATGAAGGGAATTGAAGGAGCCCAAACCAAGAACAAGAATTTGAACCAAGAAGGGAGTAGTTGGGGAATTAATGAGTGATTTTGAATGCTACCTTGAATTTAGGTGGTATATTATGGAAGAAGTTTCCATATTTTAGGATTGGGAGAAGAGGAACATTACATAAAAAGGGAATAGAGAGGACAAAAAAAGAGATGGAAAAACTATATTGAGAAAAAGGAGATGACAACAGAGAAGAAAATCCACAAAAGACAACAAGGGAGCTCAGAGCAAATGAAAGGAGATAAACGAGGGTAGAAGACTCCCAAGTTCATTCCAATAATTGTTATTATGTAAAATGATTGTAATGATTATAATGTCGAGTTAATGAAATAAAAGGTTTCTTATTCCAAAAGTTGTTCTATGAAATTGTGTGTATGTGTGTGATTGCAAGAACTAAATATGATGAATTTTTTGTTCCAAAAGTGTTGTTTCTTACATAAAATTTTTCAATATTTTGTGATTTAGGAATTAGGTTTAGTCACCTGTAACATAAGCTTTTATTACCTACAACAATTGATTTTTTTGGATAACATAGTTGTTGGACTTCAATAGCTTATTTTATGTCCCCTTATACTTGAATTTGACTTGAAACAATCATTTTAACCCCTAGCAGAGGTTGTGTGAGTTTCTTACAACAACACAACCCCCCCTTCTCGACCTGCTAGATCACATTTAATCAGGTTTTTGGGTGCCTACGAGGAGGTGGGTGTCATCATCTTGTTTATGGGATCTTCAATAGTTGATTCCTTCTTGGATTGTGTGAAAATATGGTTTATCCATGGAAGCTTATTGTTTTAATTGAAGAAGCTTAATTATTCTATATAATGAGTATGCTTCGACTAATTTTTAAGGTAAGAATATTCTTTTGTCTCATATTGATTTGGTTTAGTATATGGTTTATTTTACCTCTTAGATTGTGGCAAGTTATTTTAATGTCATTCTAAGTCATGATGGGAAACTTGGTGGTTCTATCTTATTAGATCCCAATTCTACTTTTTCCAAAGATAAATTATCTAATATTAAGCTATTTTATGGTAAACCAAGAGGCAGAGAGTTTATTTGGAATAATAGAAGATGTGGATCGAGTTCAATTTTTTAGATTCTTGATCACTTTTTTATTTTTAGAATAATGGGTCACTTCTTCTAAAATCTTGTATTAGAAGGGACCTAACCATTGACCTATGGATTTTTTCCCTATCTTTTTTCTCCTCCGAAAAGTCCTTATTTCAATTTATAACTAATTTGGCTGAAATTTTTTGGTATTCATGATTACATGGAAGTTTTCTGCATAAAGGGTAAGCCTTTATTTGACATATCTAAGCTTTATTTATTTAATAAACTCTAGTATGTCAAGTTTAATCTTATATAGTGGAAAAAAAAAATTTTTAGAAATATATTTTGGAAAAAGACCCAACCTCAAGAAACATAGGATGGTATTACTTTTTAGATCAAGAACTATTGTATGACTTCATATAGGCTTATTAAGGAGGCTTTGTGTCAAAAAGAACTTAATGAATGATAAATTTTGGAAGAGACATTTTAAAAAGAAAAATATCATTTTGATTGGCTTCAAGAGAGAGATAAGAATACTTCTTTTTCCCATAATTTTTTCAAAACAAGGAAGAATGGTAATGTTCTTTTATCCATAATCTTTGATCAAGGTGTTAATATAAGTTCTTTACAATATATTTCTAGAGAATGTGTTATGCATTTTATTATTTTTTGAGGAAAACTATCATAGTATTAATGAGGATTTTTTTTTTTTTTTTGGATTATATTCCACTCTTGGTCTCTAAAGATGTGAATATATTCTTCATGGGACCAATTTTAATGGATAATATTGAGAAGGTGGAATTTAAGATGAAGAAAGGTTAACCCTTGGTCTTGATGGTTTTCCCATTGAATTTTTCAATATTTTTTAGATATTTTAAAGTTTGATCTTTTCGAGGTTGTTAGCCTAAATTTGAAGCCAATAAGAGGACACTCAAAGCTATTAATTCTAATTTCTTAGTTTTGATTCCCAAAAGAGAGGGAGATAATTATTTTTATATGTTTCACACTATTTCCCCTTGTAATATTACATATAAGATTATTACAAAAATCAAGTCTGATCAATTGAAGAAAATTCAGCCTTCTATTATTTCTATTGAGTGGGGTAGTTTTGTGAAAGGGTGTCAAAATATTGATGGTATTGTTATTGCAGTAAAGACTATGCATTCAATTTATAGATATAAGGATAAGGATATGTTATTATCTAAGTATTGTGATAGGGTTAGATGGTTTTCCCTTAAAAAAATATAAGTTGCTTTTGGATTTCATTAGGAGTAGATTCATTGGGTTATGAGTTATGTGGTTTATGTTTCATTTTCTATTCTTATTAGGGTAAAAGCACAAAACTATGTCACACTTTCAGCCAAAAAAGTGATTTAGAGTGAATTACTTTCGTCTAACACATTTTTGGTTGAGAGGGTTTTGGCAGAAGCCATGGGATAGTGACATGGCACCTACGTGTTGGTACTTTTTCAACCCAGTGACTCTCTGCCAAAAAGGTCAAAATAAAATAAAAAAATCACAGCCCAACCATTTTGCATGCTCGGGTGAAAGTGTTCAGGATGAGAGCTCATCGACCGAGGTCAAGACCAACAACACCCATATATACCCAGGTTCTATCTGTGGTCATTTGATTTATTGTTTGATTTTAGTACTATGGGGTGTATTTCATTTGAGAGTTTTTTGAGATGTATTTGGAGTTAGGGTTTCATTGATTTGTTGAAAGAAATTCTACTCGAATTCCATTTTATTGGCTAAATGTTATGAAAATTTGTGTTGTTTGTGATATTCATGAAGAAAATGCATAGATTTAGTTATGATTAATTCAGAACATTAAGTATCAGGTTTCATTTTTTAAACCATTTAAGTTGCTCTGGTGGAATAGAAATTTGGGGTTTTGTAATTTGATGAGCATAAATAAAAATGAAAACCAAAAAATATGCATTATGAAAATTTTCTTGGTTGGAAAGTATGATTATTCATAACTGGTTCAAGCTTTGTTAGACTTTATATTACAAAAATCTTCTTGAAAGTCCTTGACTATGATAAGGGAAACCCTATCCATGTTGTAGAAGACATTGATTTTGACAGTTACTTTCGACATTTTGCAACCATGTTGAATGACAATGCCCAGTCTGCTATAATTGCTAGTTACTCTGAGAAAAAATGATTATGGAGTACACCCCCTAGTCTTAATACACCACCTTCAAAGATCTCTCAAAGACCAGAAACTATAAGGCCTTAAGAACTACCTTTAATGAACTTGAATTACTCTTCTATGGAAAATGTGCATTAAATGTAGCATTGCCTTGATAGTTTCTGCCCTTCGAAGAAACTAGTCTGCCAATTCATATAAAGGCAATATTCATTTTAAAATTCATTGAATGGAAAATATGTAAAAAATAATTAAAATTAATTTAATTTATCAAGTGAAAAGAAACATTGCCATTTCTTAGGCTTGTATTTTTGAACATTGCCTTTTATGTATTGTTAATGTACATTTCTCCTTAAGGGGCCTTTGTTTATATTTTCTCCTAGTTATATAAATTATTGACAATTTTTTACAATTGTTATCCCATGGTGGACTATTTCTTTAATGTGCTAGCTTAGGAATGAAATAAAATGCACCTCAATGTGTTCTAGTTTGAAATATCCACTTTAAATCATTATCTCTAATGGCTCTCATAATGGTTAAAATTTTAAATTCCGGTTCTCAAGGGGTAGAAAGGTATATTGTCTAAGACATGAGAAGGTTCTACACATCCCTAAAAAAAATCCAGAGAAAGAAACCATGCCCACCATAAATACTCAAACAAGAGGCTAAACTTGGTTGTGTTTTACTTGCTGATTAAATAAGCATGCTTGCATATTATTAGAATTTTTGGTGTAAAATTGATTTTTTTTAATACTTAATCATCATGTTTCCCATACTCCTCTTCCTATCATCAACAATGAAGCATACAAGAGCTCATTCCATGTATCAGGGACCCCAAGCAAACACTAGTGACTGCAATCTTGATACCTTTTTTCCATTATTCTCTCCTCTTGGGAAGGAAAATGTTTCCTATATATAGATCGATGAGCATCTTTCCTATAGTTTTTCATTCTTGTGATGTTTAGGTAATTCTTAGGGATTCACATTTCTTGTATCACAAATTCTAGTATAGTTTCCATCTTTGGATTGTACTTTGTAAGAAAGGTCTCATTGTATATTGGTTCAGATTCTTTATGACACTGCCCTCCTGAATTCCATTGCCCTCCACTTCAAATAAATGACACATATCAATATCACTATTTTTGCAATAGGAATATCAAAAACATACCAAATGTAGAATGATAAAAAGGTTTCACAGAACGCTACCTAAGATGAGTGGTTGAGTAACCTTAGAAGAAAACTAGTGTTTGTTTGGGATTGATTTTTTTGTCCTTCCAATTTGGCCCATGTCTTGAGAGCTTTTCTATAAGCTTCCAGTACATTAAGGTCTAGATAGACATGGTCTCCTTCTTGGTAGTAGTCCTTCCTGGCATTCAAAGGAAAACAAAAGGTTAGCAAACAATCTTCTCGAGTACCCATATTGATTTCCATGCTCAAGAATGTGAGTTGAAAATGACAAATAGAATATTGAATAATTTTGATGCAATCCCATAGATTTCAGCTTCCAAAACAAGACTCACCCATGTTACAAAAATAGAAGATAAATTGTGATATTGCTATCAGGATTCAAACTACATGGTTGAATCCTAATAGCAATATCACATTTGACACATTTTGGAAAATGCCTCTTACTTATTAGGAGATAAATTTCTGAAAAAATTAAACAAACAATTATAACAAAGAGTATTTTTCTATTCTAATCTAATTTTAGTATAGAGTGGTTGAAAGGATAAATATATTTTTCCATATTTATTCTTGGTTGCATATTACATGCATCTATGATTTAATAGGTTCGAATAGAGATAGATATTAAGTTTGAACTAGATCTCATTAGATAAATTTAAAGTTAAAAATGTTTTTTAGTTTTAAAACTTGAAAAATTTGTTTAAAATAAATATATATTTTTTTAGTTTTGAAAAAAAATAATTTAAATTTGTTTAGTTCATGTAATTTTGTTTTAATGATATGAAAATATCTATCTATTTATATATCATGGACGATGAGGGATCTCATCATTCCCCTCGTTTCAAGCGGGATGTTCAAACTAGATCAAATATATTTTAGGATAGTATTGCTAGATTAGACAATGTTCTAAAATGTTTAGAGCAAACAATTCACAACTCCCCCAATTTGGATAATCAAGATAGAGTAGTCAATATTAGACAAGAGATTTATAAAATGATTGATACAATTCGATCATACAATCCTTATGATGAAATCAACATTGAGCAGTTTTATTTTTCTCTTGCTAGGAGTGTTACTGGCATAGTGAAACATAGAGAAGTTGCCAAATTAGTTTTAGGTAAAAATGTGTTATCCATGTTCCCATTTTATAGAGGAAAAAAAAAATTAGAGGATATGTGGTTACGAGGTGTGAAGATCCTCTTGTTGCACCTTTCATATACCCTAGATGGTTGGCAGCGCATCATAGATGGCCTTACAATGACAAGCTACCATAGTATTTTGTCAAAAATTTATATGCAAAATTTCATTTACATATAGAGGTGGACTGCACATCTTATCTTGAGCATGTTGGTCAGCATAAAGGTTATTTTTTTAACAAACCATAATTTAGACATTTAGATTTGCCACCGCTTGTGGACAAGAGGGCATTAGTTGACCCAAACCTTTTGGTTTTACCAAAACATTTGGAATTGGCAGAAGCAGGGAAGGCAGCAACAGGCTCCACTTAGAGGCATATTTTTTATAACATTGCCTCTATTACAATGCAGATTGATCATATTTTATCTGATCAACTTGGTAGATACTTATTACGCCCGTGGATCAACCTTCCTCCCATTGAGGCTACATCTGTATTGTATGATCCATTTATTAGTGTCGATCTACCTACTCTTATAGATGTTTAGCATATGCCCCACATGACTTTGTGTAATATGTGTAGACTCTCAATTTTGGATTTACTAGCAGCATATTAGGTTATCAATGAGGATAATGGGATTGCTCTTGACAGGGTACCAAATTTTATTAGACAATGATATCTATGTACACATATGATCCATGAGGTGGAAAATGTAGCTTAGGATATTCCACATTAGCCTATAGGATCCCATGCGCATCATGTTTCTACTGATCCTTTAGCTTCTCTAGGTAGTCATCAAGATGTTACAGGTCATGTTGAGGCTATTGTGGCACCTGATCTTGTCCATGGGACATATAGTCAGCTTCTTTTTGCCACTGATACTCTACATGCTATAGAGCCCGCTGCGATGTCTTTACATTCTCATGATCTTAGTGACATTGGTAAAGCCATCGATCAAGCATGACAGGTACTTTCAATTTATAATTTAAATACATATAAAATTGTGTTCTAAAAAATTATGTAATGCATTTTAAATTTTTTTAGTTGTTTAACTCCTAATTGAAATTGTGTACTTGAAAATTTTAACTAGTATGGTGATTTTTCAGACTTTGGAAATTTGGAGCATGATGGCAATCCCGCATAGTATGCAGATGAGGTACATTTAAATTTAATAAAAAAAATTAATTACTTGATGTAAGTTTGAACACATTGAACTCAACTACATTGTAATTTTAGATAATTTTACATATATATGTGCACATATATATGCATACATTACATTAAAAATTAAATTTAAACATGTGTATGAACTTGAACACATGCAAGGGTTGGGACAAGGATTAGGACACAGATCGGGAGATCTTGGATCAAGGCATGGATCCACACATCTTGGATTAGTAGAGTGATTGGTCCATGGATCAAGGGAGATATTGAGCTGTGAATCGAGGGAGAGATCGAGCCATGGATTGAGGGAGAGATCGAGCCATGGATCGAGGGAGAGGCTGAGGGGGAGATCAAGGGATTGATCAGTCCAGAGATCTGATGATTCTATTCATACCATACATCCCTCTCTTTGAGATATGTTTTATAGTATTACATGTTTGAGATCAGATTATTACATGCCAGAGACACATTTTATGATTTATTTATTGAACATTTGCATGTACTGTACTTATGTTCTATGGTACACATATATACTTGTTATGATTTACATGTCACATTCATACATTTATGTTTTATGGTTTGAATAGGTTTTTTATATACGTGCATTATTATTGTTTGATGTTCACTTACATTACATCTATAAATACATCATTCATTAGTAGTTTATGGTTTTATTTATTTAGCAAGGAAGAAGAACCTTTAAATTTAAATTTAAATTATGGTTTGTTCAAATGCACTTGTTGTACATATCTATTTACATCGTGAAATCAAAATGTTGTCCACTATCTAATAGTTGCTATTTGTAAATTTAAAAAGATGGACATGTACACAATTAATTTAAATAAATAGTTCAAATGAATTTTTCTTTAATAAATAGGTCAAGAAATAGAAAAATTTGAATGCAAATATGCTTGAGATTAATGCTATATTTTAAAGTAGAACATAAAAATGAAATTGGAAATAGATGATAGTTCTTGAATTCTTTAAAGCTCTAAATGTTCATTTTTAAAGTCACTCTAGGTTAAATACATTTAAATTGTGCATATATCATGCTATATATGAACTTAAGAATTCCATATAATCTAATACACATGTTCATTTAAATGTGCATGCAAATAATTCTTGAACTAGATGATGAGCTATACTTGTGTCCAGTTGAATGTAAATGAAATCAAATATATATATTCAAGTTAACTTAAGAATTCCATATAATTCAAAGAAAGCACAAGCTATAAGTGGAGCTGAATGTAAATGAAATCAAATTTCTAGTCTTGAAAGTTTAAGAACTCCATGGAACATTTATATATATGCAATTGGAAATTGATATATTTAAATCTTGAAAGTTATGCACATTTAATATAAGTATCTAGATCTTCTTGGATGATAATTCTATATAAATTAAAAAATGATCAATCCATATATATTTAATTGTACTGGAAAGATGGACCATTACATACATGGTCTCAAGCTATACATGGTAAACAAAGTTAAACTGATGCCAAAATGTAGCTATCTCAAGCACCCCAAACACCATCACTATGATTCACTTCAATGTTCATATATTCCAATGCACCTTGAGGTGAACAAGAAAGACCAAACCAAGAGAACTTGGATACAATCTAACATTAACAAAATGGATTTGATAACTATAATTAAAAGATAGGAGCTAATGTTCTTAAGAAAATTTGGATTAAAGATGAAATCAAATTATAAGGTCAAGTGATTTTTTATTAGGAGATTGGATTTGAAATGGATGATAGCCCAGATTAAGGATAAGGTCCCTAGATGTTGATAGCTTTGGGTGATGATGAAAGGAAAATATGATGTATGGACTAGATTGAGACCAGGTAACCAAATTTTGATTTTCAAGTGATGATTTTTTATTAAGGATGGAGAATGGATGTATGGTTGAGATGGATCTAGATGGATAATTTTTAAATTATTGTAGGATGATTATGGTTAAATGGGTTATTACTTGATAAACTGATCTTAACTTCATGATTAGGATGGGGGATGCTTACCTGATGAAAATAATAAAATTAGGATGTGATAATTAGGATACATGAAAATCCAAATGATCATTTAAAATTATTGAATTTTGTGCATTAGTATATATAAAAAATAAAGAAAACTAGAGACAAAATTTGTGTCTAGATTCTTCACCAATCAAACACCAAATCAACTAGATAATATAAGTTTGTGGAGTTGAATGTTCAAATGAAATGAAAAATTCATGAACTTAAGAATTTCATGGAACATTTAAATTTAAATACAAAATTGGAACATAAACTAGGTTTTGTACAAATTGCACGTATATATATTCAATCTAGCTCATGTATATAATTGGGGTTGAACAAATATTTAAATTCAAATATTTGAAAGTGAAAGTTTAACAATTCCATGTCAAACATAAAAATACAATCAAGGAATCTAGAGATGATTTAAAGGAATTTCTACGGCATATACATGAACTTTTTAATTTCTAATTCGAGTTAGGTTTCAAGTAAATTGTGTGCATGTACATATATATGTATGATATAAGATAATTCAACAAATGAATTTGAAGATTCTTGAGTGAACTTAAAAGAATTTCATGTCCAACATGTAAAAATGCAATTGAAAATCTAGATGATTTAAAGGAATTTAGGAAAAATTTAAATGAAAACATTTTTAAAGTCACTAGGTTTTGTATCAAGCATATATATGATCTAACATACATGTCACATTATAAAAAAGAAACCCATTCTAAATCATGTCACATGTCCAATCAATATAAATATATATTATAGATCTAGTCATACGTGTGTACATATATCCAAAAAATAACTTAAAGCTCCCGGTACATAAAATTTGGATCCTCTCTATCTTTAATTATCTCTAAAATATTTTCATGATCTTCAATAGGAAACCTCCACTTTTGTTTGGCACGTCCTCTTTTAGGTAAAGTTTCTAAATTTTTTTTTGTTTCCAAAACTAAGTGACTGTAATGTAGAACCTTTTGTCCTGGCCTATAATCAACAAATATAATACCATTTTTATCTATCTTTATTTGTTGATAATATGTTCCTTCAATAACGACTGATCTAATGGGATACTCTTGTCCATAACCATCTATCATTGATTCCACCAATTTTCTTTTTGGTTGCATACATCTTAGTAGATAGTAATCTATGCCTTCTACATTTTCAAGATCTACAACTACAATGAAAATATCTCTTGTACACACACCACATATATAAATAAATTTCATTATACATTTAAGTTGTAAATTTATATTTTATATTTGAAACTTACTTAAACATAGAATATATATATATAAATCTTGATTTTAACTAAATTAATCATTTCCATACCTGTAACAACTAAATCAGATACACATTCATAATCAGCTGAATATAGTGGATCGTAGACATCGACATTGTCATCTTCAGCAAAAGGAGGCATTGATATTAATTGTTTCATTTTCCATTGTGAAACATACCCATCTCTAATAATGTCACATTGATCAATATTTGCATTTTCCTCAATGTAATCAACACAAAAAACACGATTTTTCTCTCATCTTAATTGCATAAGGCCTACTACTCCTTATTGTCATGATTTGATGTAGATTTCTAATACCATGAATTGCTTGACAATTAGAAGGATTTTATTGATCAATATCTGTTTAAATTCAAACTTGAAAATTCAATTTGAAATCATGTATGTACTTGAACTTTGAAATTAAATTTTTTAATTTTTTTTGACTAGATGTACCTGTAACTTCCCAAAAATACCATGTGTTGTATGTTGAGTTGCGAACAGAAAAATGACTTTTGCACCATTCAACAATTTTGTTTGCATTCCATATGGCATTACCTACAAGTACACAAGTTGGCACAATTTTTCACCTATTACTTTCCAGGAACTTAAAATAATTTAATTTAGTTTTTAAATATATATATCTAATCTTTTAAAAAATATCAAGCAAAATTGGACATATATATATATATGGTGAAAGTAACATACCAGCAAGTTCGTGTTGACAAAGTGCACACTTAACACATGATCCTGCTCCATTGTGCTCTCCTTGTCCATGTACACTAATAAAAATTTCATGAAAAATTGGTGTTGCATCTAGCATGTTGACTGCTTAACCAAACAAAATCTTTTGTAGACTTAAATTGTCCTGTGAAGTTACAAATAATTAAACACTCAAACCAAATTAGCTTCAAAAAAGTATATATATATATATATAAATTGTTTCCCTTCTATCCCAATCCTACAAGTAAATCCAACTCGTGCCCTATCTATATCTCTGGTGGAAGGTGGTTCGGTTCAAGCATTATAGTCCACCAACTGCATAGAGTGGCAGGAAATCCCTGCCTCTATTTGGTGGTTTTCCCCCCTCCCACTATAGTGAGAAAGGGGTGGGGGGTAGCCACTACTATAGAAATGGTCCCTACTATAGATAGTTGGGGGTGGGCTATGAAGAGAATAGAGATTGGTTCTCCATGGTCTGGCTTCATTCGATTAACAAGCAGGTGGTGCAGGTGGAAGCTATCACTATCTGCTTCATTCAGGGGGAGCACGCAACAAAAGGTCCAACAGTACAACTGGGTGGCGCTTGCTCACACCAACCAATGTTTAGTTCAAATGGGCCATTCTATATCCCTCCTTAGTTGGGTGGTGTAACTAAGGGTTATTTTTAAGGTTTGATTCAAGGTTAGCAAATCAATACAAAACAAGAAACCCAAAGCAATTAAAAAACACAATGGAAGTAAACAAAAGAACAATTATACCTGTTAATCACCGAGACCCCCATGATTCACTTTTGTAACACCTTCTAGCTTGCTGGCTGATGTGTTTCCCTCAGATTCGACGTGGGAGCAATCTGGAAATACAAGTCTAAGTCCTACACCAACCTTTGAAGGATTTGATCAAATTCTAAATGCCTAATGCCTATGAAAATTATGAGTGAAATGCTTATGCCTAAATATGCCAGAATAATAATATAATTCATGAACATGTAATATCTCTATGTAATCAAAAAAATCAGAGGAAAATGACATTTTATAGAAAATGCCATTTTGAATGGACGAATGAGATGAGAGATTGAGAAAATGCCCTAGAATCAATGGTTAAGATTCAAAATGGCAACTCTCAATTAGGGTTAGGGAAAAATGCCCAAATGAGTGAATAAAATTTAATTAAATAAATTAAATCAAGGATAAATGTGACAGTTGAGATGAAATTAGCAAAATTCAGAAGATAAGAAGAAGGGATTTTAGAAAATCAATAATTTTAGAAATTACTTGATTTGTAGAAGAATATTTCCATTTTGAATTAAATTAATTCAAAATATGGATTTTGTGAGATAAGGAGTAATTGATTTTTGAAATTAATTACTAAAAGAAGAATCAGTTAACTATGTGAGACATTTTTAAATAAATTATTTTATTTAAAAATAAAGAAGTGTCACATACAACAATTAAATAATTAAAATAATTATTTAATTTAAAAGAAGTGGTTAATTAATTAAATAAATTAGCAAATCTATTTAATTAAAAGAGAGGATTTAGGAATTAGTGACATATTGAATAAATATATTAAAATATATATTTATTTGATAATCAAGAGGACATTAATGACAAAGATTAATTAAATAAAATGAGAACTTTATTTAATTATGAGTTGACTTTAGATAATTAGTGACACATTAAATAAATATGATTTATTTATTTAATAATCAAGAAGAATAGAAGAACCTGAATTAATTAAATAATTGTGAATTATTTAATTAATAGTTGAAGATGGGTCAGGAACATAATTGAAGTGTCATAATTATGCTAGGATGAAAAGTGGTAAAATAGTGCTCGCAGGCCTAGGTCATTTTTAGGTGTCTACATTTTCCCCTCTTTTTCATAATGTTGCTTGTCGCGTTGTGACAAAGAAGATAAGTCAAAAATATTCCCCAGTGCAAAATAAGATGAGGAAGAATGATGAGGAGGGTTACGGTATGCCCCCTCGAGAGGACAAACAGGTTCCAAGAACATGGGTGTGCTCTTGAAATTAATGAGAAGACTAGAATATGAAGAGACAAAGAAATGTTAGTGCAAAAGATATGGATGATGATATGAATGCAATGCCTATATGAGATGAGTGAGAGAAGATGACAAGACTAAAGAAGATGCATGTTAGTTCCTAGACCCAATCCTTCAAAACATTGCAATAGGAATTTAATAGTTATTGCTCTTAATCATCATTGGGTGGTAAAATGACACAAATGGATAACAAACACCATGATATGGTGTAGACCAAGGTGTGCAAGGTCATCCATTTGAAAAATAGACAGCCACAAACAAGGAATGTCCTAACTCATACTAAGGGAAAAGTTGACCCAGTCTTTTTGTCAAGTCTATCCACAAACAACAGTCAAAGAAAATAAAATAGGCCAGGAGACGTCATCGCACCTCTAAATCCTTCATGGGACATCCTCGAGGTAGCTAGTACTTAACATGACCACAAAGAAAAGACAGTAAAAAGATAAGACAAAATAGCCAAGATAGTCAAAAGATAAGACAAGATAGACCAGAAAGATTAACAACCATTTTATTTTGTTTGCTAATGTTTGTTTGCCAAAGATTGATTTCCTGTCGATTTGACAGTTTGGATAGTTTAAGGGTTTTGCCAATTTGACGGTGTTGACAGTTTGATGGGGCCTATTGTCAGGAAGGACACATCCTGAAAAAGGCAAAGGACATTTTGACGAGGTCTAACTCCAAGAAGGACACATCTTGAAGAGGGCCAAAGAGTGACGAGATTGACATTATTTTGATTAATATGTTTTGGTAAGTTGATTGATGTTGACTGTATGATTGATTGGACTGTGCTTTCTGATTTTGGCCAATTTTGACATTGAAATTTTGAATGAATGCATTGTGTTCGAGTTTGACTATGCCTGACTTATTTGACCAATGTGACAATTGTGACAAATTCCATGATTTTATTTGGACCAACCTAAAAGGACTGACCTAATGTCTTAGGGAGTCATTGACTGATGGCCTTTCCTACGTAGCAAATGCGCAGATACAACGTAGTTCGACAATGAAATGGAATGACTGACATGACTAAATTTGACTCCATTTTTAGGATTTTGACATTGATTTGGATGTTTTTGTGTTTTTCTTCAGGATGTTTTATGATTTTTAGGTCTTTCTTCAAGACATTTTATGATGTTTTTGGTCTTTCTTCTGGACATTTTATGATGTTTTTGGTCTTTCTTTTTAGGAAATTTTATGATGTTTTTGTCTTTTTGATGTTTATGATTTTTTTGGATTTTGACATTTAAGAGGATCATGACAAATGCATATGACTGATGCCTACACATGAGAATCCAATGAAAAACATGATTGTGCCCCTAGTCAAGTTGAATACCAATTGACATGTGATGACAACGTTGTTTGACATGGGAAGGACGATCTCGAAACAATGTGAGGACGACGATGATAATGTGACAAAATTATGGAGGTCTACAGTCGGGCCAGGAATGTAGTCAAGTAAAATTTTGGATAATGTGCTTGTATGGATTAGACTCGTTGCATTTGGAATGACTTGGTTAGGACTAGATGGGATGATGATTATCCTTAGACCGTTTGACAAGGGAAAGCCAAGATAGGTAACATGCATGAAAGGATAGGGGGTGGCCTTGGTAAAAGATGGGAGACATGAGACTAACAGAATTGTCATATGATTTTCAAGGACTGTCATATAAAGACAATAAAACTATGAAAGTCATGACATGATATTTCATGGATAATGTATGACCAAAGGATAGGCATGTCAAAAGTTTTCCCAAAACATGATTTATGTGTGCCAGTTTTATGTCAAGACCAAGATAGGTAGGAATGGTATGGATTAAATGGTCGAATTCCAATGCCAAGAGGAAGGCCTAGGAGATGAGACGACTTTCCCCCAAGTGTAAGAGTCCACATAGATGATTTATTTTACACATGATGCCTATTTGCTAGGTTTTCATCATGGTACTTATCCAGGGTTCCTGTTTGCTAGGTTTTCAACATTGGATGAAATTTTTCTCTTTACTATTTTCTTGACTTTTTGATTTTTTTGCTGTCACTAAGATGCTTGTTTGCCAGGTTTTTATCAGGGTGACGATTTTTTACATTTTTAATTTTTTTTTTGTATTTCTAATTTTTGCAGATAGCCTGGATGCTTTAGATGACCACTGACTGTTCTAAATCCACTGATGGTGCCAATGTAGAGACTGGTGCCATGATATGCCAATAATGACCTTGCTGAAGGAGTTGTCTTGTTAGGATCATAGCGCTTGTATACAACTGATCAATGTCATTGTGATTCTTTCTGAGACTAGAGTTGGCCTTATCAAAACATGCACATCGCAATAGAGTGCCATGAGAGTCCTTGTGGTAAAGAGTTGCTGCCATGATGTGATAGATTTGTGACGTGGGTTTTTTGGACTTTAGGTGAGATGTAGGATTATGACAGATGATGGTAGATGTGGAAAGGTTGTTTGGACGTTTGGATGAATCACCTTTTATTCTCCAAACTTGGTATGGTGTATGACGGATTTTGGAGGGATGGTGTTTGGAATCAATGCTCTTAGATGCCTTGTTTGATGACCATTTTGAAGGAGGTGGACATTTGTTATATGTGGGAGTCCTCTTGTCTTGTGGCTCCACATTGTGATTGACTTTTGTATTTGACTTGGTGTCTTTGTTTGATCCATCTTTCTTTGGGATCCATTTTAATTTCATTTGTCCACTTGCCCTTTTGTTTGATTCAATGGCCTTTGACATTTGATTTTGATCTTTTGACTTGTAAGAGTTTTGTTTTTTTTGGTTCCAAAGGGAAGGTTTATTTATGATGGAATGACGGTTCATGGTGAGGGTGGAGGGGGTGTTGGCAACAATCTTATGGCAAGGATTTCTCATGGACTCCATTTTGAAGTTTGTATCTGAAAAAGTTTCCCCCAGTATCGAGGAAGTACCACTGACATCGTTTGATTTGTTGTTTGAGGAATAGCCAAGACCTTGATGTCTATAATTTTCTTGAAGTTGTATTGGTTCTAGAATGCCTTGCTCATGTATGCCTAGTCCTTTGCCTTGATATTGCATGCTTTGACAAATTCTATTTGTGATGGGGTATTTGTTGTTTTGAAAGCAAGATGCTAACCCATCATTAGGTATGTGGATACTATCACTTGTAATATTTTCGTCTACAAGAAAGTCTTCTCTAACAAAGATAGATGACCCTAGTTGATAAAGTGTCTGAGCTTCATTGTCATGTTGGACATATTCCTGACTGATATCTTTGGTTTGATCATGTGACATGTCAGGTTCAAATGATTCTGTTGGTGCTTCCAAGGAAATGTCGAAGCCATCATTATGTTTAGTGTCATAAAGTCCAATGATTTTAGCTATAACTTGATCATATGCAAGCATGTCCCTAGTGGAAGATTCTTGTTCTGGAGGAATATCATCTATTTGTCCCATGGAGGCAAGTGTCTCATCGTGGGAAGTGTCAATAGTCGAGGCCTTTATGAGGTCAACAAGTGTTTGATCATGAATGGTGTAAAGGTCAAGGAGTGGATCGTTTTGGACTTCTTGGTCAATGGTAGGGTCTTGGTTGAAGATGGGGTTGTCATGGATTTGGACTTCTTGGTCAATGATGGGGTCTTGGTCAAAGATGGGGTTGTCATGGATGATACAGTTGGAAATAGAGTCGTTGTCAAGGAGAGGTGTGTTTTGGATGTCATGATCATCTTGAAGGACTTCATGGATGGACTAAAAGATAGGGTCATGGGATGGACTACCTTGTTCTTGACATGAGAGTGACATTATAAGGTCATGCTTTGGGATTTCATTTTGACATGTATCCTCAAGTTTATTAAATGGGATTTGAATTTGAGCAATGACATAATTTTCATGACTAGATGTGGCTTGTGAGGGTGTGATTTGAAAAGGATTAGGAGAAGACATGGGGACTTGGATGGGACTAGTATGTGAAGGGCTAGGATAGGACATGGGTATTTGCATTAGAATAGTATATGAAGGACTAGGGTATGACATGGAGACTTGGACCGGATATGATACAGAGTCTCAGTCTGAATTAGGATGTGACGACATAGGATGTGACATGGGGACTTCAACCGAATATGCCATGGAGTGTTGGACTGGATTAGTGTAAGGTTGACTAAAATAGGACGCGGAGACTTGGACCAGATCGATATGGTATGATGTAGGGACTTGACATGAGTTGGTGGATGGTTGATAGGGCATGTAGACGTTGACAGGATTGATAGGTGAAGGACTAGCATATGATGTGGAGACTTGAAATGGACTAGTGGATAGTTGGTTTCCCTTGTCAAAGTTAGGATAAGGGTGAGTAATGGATGTTTGTTGTGGACTAATTTCATGAATGTTATTAAGTGAATTTTGGTACTGAGGGTAGACAGACGAAGAACTAGGACTGATGGGTTGTTGGTACGAAGGACATTGACTTTCAGCTTGGATAAATTGTCTCCTAAAGTCTGAGGCTTCTTGGTATTGACCTCTATAGAGTAATTTGTATTCAAATTTACTAGCAAGCCTATCAATATGTTAGTGAAGGGAAGATGACGATGTTGTCAAAGCCAAAGTGTCAAATGAGGACTAAGATGATAATGTTGACGAAGGACTAAAATGATTAATGCAACATCTAGGTTCAAAATGAGGACTAAGATGAACAATGCAAAGTCTAAGTTCAAAATGAGGACTAAGATGAACAATGCAAAGTCTAAGTTCAAAATGAGGACTAAAATTGTTTTTTTTTTATGTTTTATTGAAAAGTCTGAGTTGTCTAAGGTCGATTATTTGTGTCTAGATTTGTGAATGTTGTGTATATTGTTTGAAAATCTAGAAAACACTTGAAAAGAACAATGTTTTAGTGTAAGCAAGCACACATATGACAAGTACAATCCTAAAAGGTCAATAGGCCAAGGGTTTGTATACTTGATATAGCCCACCTTTATACCCCAGATTGGTGATAAACACCTTTCCTTCATGAGAGAAGATAACTTAGAATTTTGGTGGCATTGGCTCCCCTCCACGGCTCATTAACATCATTCGAGCACACCAAATTTAGATTCTTTGGGTAATGACTTTCCAATAATTGCTATCTCTACTCAATGAGATCAATAGTGAGTGTCTTCGAGCATGATACTATACCCTGCACTATATCAAGCAATGGCCAATAGAACGGTTGGACACTAAGAAAAAAGGTTTTTAATACGGGCATTCCATTTGTGGAGCATGATCCATGCAACGAGAGTCCCCTTTTGGATCCATCTCGTCAGAACCATACACGTGATTTTTGGGCTTTCCCCAAGAATCCACTTTTATATACCGGCTGGAAGTCCCTTGGTGTCAGGGTGCTACGGTCTCAGTCGTCCGAGGGTGAGTACTTTTTCTCACTAGAATAGGCCCAAGTTCAAGAGTTAGTAACCATTTCTCTTACACCTAGGATCGCTCAAAAGTGCAAGGGGAGAGGATACTTCGATTACTAATTCGTGAGGATAATAAAAAAAAGAATGGGTCTGGTTTTCTGATCACTGAGTTTTCACAACGTGAGAGCATCTTGCCTACCATTTTGCAAACACACTCATGCAAATTAGAAGACATTGTACTTTTTAATTGCACTAAAAGTAAGTGTGTACTAATCTAAGAAAAATACAGACAAAATGTTTTAGTGTTTATTCTTTGACATTCAAACCTGCAAAACCATGAGTTAGAAGTTTGAATTTTTGCCTTTGACCCATGAAAAGTAACCACCAAATGTTGCAAACAAAGATTAGTAAAAAAAAAAACTTAAATGAAAACAACAAACTAAAATAGTGATAAATTCCTCAAAACTAAATAAAAATTTAAATCGTAGATATCTATGGAAAGATAAAACATAGACCTTCAAAACCTAGAAAACATTTTGTAAAATCTTGCAAGACAAAAAATGTTATAAACAAAAGAAGATTCGGGTTTTAATAGTTAAAGCTTAAAAAACTGTGATCACTAAAATGGCCATAACTTTCTCAAATCTTAACAAAATTTGAAATCATTCAAAGTTCTGGAAAGTTGAGAACGAGATCTACAAAATGCAAAAAAAGTTTTAAATTATTTTTTTCTCCCATTTTTTTGTACTCGAAAGAAGATGACAGGATTTCATATGACTTCTTGGCTGTAACCTGCAAAACAGTGAAAATAAACAAGAAAAAACACAAATTTTTCTACAAAACATCGAGTTCACCAATGTAACTAAGGGTTATTTTTAAGGTTTGATTCAAGGTTAGCAAATCAATACAAAACAAGAAACCCAAAGCAATTACAAAACACAATGGAAGTAAACAAAAGAACAATTATACCTGTTAATCACTGAGACCCCCATGATTCACTTTTGTAACACCTTCTAGCTTGTTGGCTGATGTGTTGCCCTCAGATTTGACGTGTGAGCAATCTGAAAATACAAGTCTAAGTCCTACACCAACCTTTGAAGGATTTGATCAAAGTCTAAATGCCTAATGCCTATGACAATTATGAGTGAAATGCTTATGCCTAAATATGCTAGAATAATAATATAATTCATGAACATGTAATATCTTTGTGTAATAAAAAAATGAGAGGAAAATGACATTTTATAGAAAATGCCATTTTGAATGGATGGATGAGATGAGAGATTGAGAAAATGCCCTAGAATCAATGCTTAAGATTCAAAATGGCAACTCTTAATTAGGGTTAGGGCAAAATGCCCAAATGTGTGAATAAGATTTAATTAAATAAATTAAATCAAGGATAAATGTGACAATTGAGATGAAATTAGCAAAAATCAGAAGATAAGAAGAAGGGATTTTAGAAAATCAATAATTTTAGAAATTACTTGATTTGTAAAAGAATATTTCCATTTTGAATTAAATTAATTCAAAATATGGATTTTGTGAGATAAGGAGTAATTGATTTTTAAAATTAATTACTAAAAGAAGAATGAGTTAACTATGTGCGGCATTTTTTAAATTATTTTACTTTATTAAAAAATAAAGAAGTGTCACATACAACAATTAAATAATTAAAAATAATTATTTAATTTAGAAGAAGTGGTTAATTAATTAAATAAATTAGCAAATCTATTTAATTAAAAGAGAGGATTTAGGAATTAGTGACATATTGAATAAATATATTAAAAAATATATTTATTTGATAATCAAGAGGACATTAATGACAAAGATTAATTAAATAAAATGACAACTTTATTTAATTATGAGTCGACTTTAGATAATTAGTGACATTAAATAAATATGATTTATTTATTTAATAATCAGGAAGAATAGAAGACCCTGAATTAATTAAATAATTGTGAATTATTTAATTAATAGTTGAAGATGGGTTAGGAACATAATTAAAGTGTCATAATTATGCTAGGATGAAAAGTGGTAAAATAGTGCTCACAGGCCTAGGTCATTTTTAGGTGTCTATAGGTGGGATACTAGGTGTTCGACCGAAACTAATCCACCTTGCCTCAGACACTACCAGTGAAGGCTTTGCTTTAGACCTAATTTCCCACCTAGAACATGAGTTGGACCCAAGCTCAACTAGGAAAATATCATCCACCTTATCTATATTCCCACCCTATATGAGGCCCCTTAAGCAAGCTGTAGGTTGGACTACAGGAGCAAGTCATGAAAAGTAAGAGGGGATGAGGAGAGATTGATGACTTATTCTTACCGGGTGGATGAGAACATTTTGAATGACCATGTTTTCTTAATGATGTGCAGCATAAAGAAACTGAGAGGCAAGTGGTGAAACCATGTGAGGCCTATCGATTGATGGAGAACCAGACAACTATCTCAATTCTTTCTGTAGGAGTTGCCCCCCACCCCCCATTATAGTTATTGTAGGGTGATTGATGAAGAACCTATATCCTTCTTCCATGGTGTCGCGAGCCCCTACTGTTCTATGACGGTGGAGTCGAGTCGATGAAGAACCTAGGAGTCTAGTCGGTGAGGAAACACTCACCCCATAACCTTCCTTCGCCAGAAGAGTGCCGCTTTATCTTTCGGCCCCTACTATTCTAATGGGAATTGGATGGGAGGGAATAGTATAGTTCTGGGAGAATGGCCCAAGGACAACACTGGACTAGGAGGAGAGGGAAAATAAGGGATGAGACTCCCCCTCCCTACCATTGAAATCCAGTGGTTCTCCTCCACCTAGGACATGTTGAACCCTGTAATCATTGGACATTGAGAAAGATTTGCTTCTATCTATGATGCTAATGTTGTTGATAGCCGATTCGAAGGGATTGGTGAATGCTTTTCTCCTGAACCCCCCCTCAAAATAGTGCATCTTTGAACCAACAACACATATTACCATCCATCTAGTTATTTCACAACACATCATTATCCCGTAGATCATATCACCCCCAAACGCGAGCAATCCTCTATGATCCAAAATCCAATAGTAGGACTAGGGGCCTCACACTGTTGGATTTCATCACGCTTCTTAGTTGTCGCTCCCATCCATCGATTGTTTCTCAATATCACCAACCAAAGCCTCTTCCAATTGCAACAGCCACACCTCCATCTATATGTTGTTCTATGTCCAAGAGTGGAGGAGGGGGTAGAGCCATAGTTGGGACATAGGTAGATGTACCGAAACGTTGATCGGGTTGATGCACCATGTTGATCCGGGCATCTTGTTGAGGCGCCAAAGGCAGAAATGGGATGTTTTTAATGATGACTGGAATCATTTCACCGTATCCCCTTCCCCTCATCCACTGCCACACACAAATAAGGGTGATCGTAATCAATACCAATACCAAAGTGATCTAGTTGATGAAGTAATTGATCTAGTAGTTGTTGATGGAGTGGCCAGGGAAGAAGAACCTAGACCTATGAACTTGTACCTAGGGAAGGGCCTAGGAGAATACCTACTAGGCCTCAGAGAATGGATAAAATTTTGTTGTTGGATCTTCTAGCCAATGGGGTAGGTGGGAAGAGGAGGGCACCCCTAAACCACTATGGACTCTACCATCATTGTTATTATGGCATGTCCCATTGGTAACCACCTGGCCTTGGTATCTCATTACTCCCATGAGACTTTCCATCAAGCTTTGTGCTATCTCCTCCTGAAGGCCCCTTGCAGGGAGGTAGATTAGTTGAGGGATAGGGCCTTCTCCTCACCCTTCCACCTACACTGCCAAGGGTGGGGTGAGCAGCACCAGGACGAATAGCTCAGCTAGTTGTTTTAGTAGTAGATTTTGTCGATGAACCTTTCCCTTGCTTTTGTATCCCTCGACATCAGTGGTGTGGGGAGCAGGGGTGGGCCTAACTAGGCATAGTTCTGGATCTGTTTGGAATAGTCGGTGAAGCTGTAGTAGTTGTTTGTTATGCACATAGCTCCGCACCACTAGTAGTGACAAAACCAATAGCTGGAGCATAAGCATTGGCATCAGGGGCATAGAAGGCATAGGCTAAGGTAGAGTGGGTTGGGGAAATCTATATCCTCCCACCCTCCCCTGCAGGGGGAAGGAGCAGATGCAGGTGACCCCAAGATACCCAGTCGTAGAGAGAGATAAAGATCCAGGGAACTAGTGATCTAGTTGTTAACCTAGATCCATCAATCTTGGCCCAGTTTCATTGATTAAGTCATTGATTAAATCATTCCAATAGTACAATTCCCTCTTGATGAACCAGAACAACGTTTCGTTAATCCTATTTCCCCCCACCCACCCAACTACCTCTCTCCACCCATCTTGTTGGGATGATGGGTGGGCCCCTAAAATTCTATGGTTACTGAAATTCATTTAGGGGTGAGTGGGTGGGTAGGAGGAGATATTTCCCCCCACCCACCCTTAGGAAAATTTGGGTGGGTGGGAAACTATAGTTCCAGATGAAGCCGACTAACTGCTATAATTCCCTTAAGCACACCTGAAAACTCAAGTTCCGTTCCTTTTAGCCTCCCACCCAAAACCCCACCAACCTAAGGACTACCTTTGGCACGACCATATTGGCCTTAGGTCCCGAAGGGCTGCCCCACCAACCATAAGGAAAATGGGTCAGTCCCAAAGGGTCGGGTGGGAATCATAGTTCCCCTACCCTAGATTAGTTGTTGCAGTAGGGAGGGCTCAAACTTCTCGAGGGTTCACCACTGGATACTTCTCTATTTCATTGCCTGAGGTCCCCCCTACCTAAGCCGCTCCTATTCCCCCGTTCCTCATCTTAATTCTTTCTCTGAATGACTGAGAGGTCTAACGAGGACTGGGATAATTGATAACGTGATCAATCACCCGCTCAGTTGTAGTAAGCAGGAAAATAGAAGAAATATTGGATGGAGTTACTAGGTGGGGAGATGCCCCTATAACTCTACATGCCTATAGCAAACTTGCACAAAGATTGGAACTTGCTCTGAATGATAATATTGACTTTGGATCTCAGTTTGAGGACTAAATAATGTATAGTTCTCAGAGAAATCTACAATAGAGAGAATACAACCTGGTGGAAAATAATTCTTTGAATCACGAAATTGCTTAGCTTGCCATCTTGCACCATGACAATGTTGGATATGTGGATATATGATATTGCAAAATTTACTCATGAATTCATTGTAAGACAATCCACTCTCTTTGAGAACATTTTTTTTGGCCTTAGCTCTTGACTTCGTTAAGTATGTCTCATATTCAAATCTTTTCCAAGTAACTTGCATTTCATTATTGTCAACATGTAAAAAATTCTTCAAATCTCCACAATCATTACATACATTTTGTATACACTGAACATTGAATTCATCCGAATTTTCTAATTTTTCACATAGAAGAGACTTCACAAATTGTGTTGTGCTTCCAAGGATGGCTAAATTTTGATCAATTGTTGCCATAAATTTTCTATATGATTGTAGGTGTAGATCAAATTCAACACGATTTCGACAACAACAAGTTTCACGTACTTTATTTATACGTACAAATGATGGTTGTAGTGTTTCAAACATCCTTTGAAAAATATTTACATTTGAAAAATCTTGTTTAAATGCTTCAAAAATTTTGCTTTGTGTTGTATCTATAAAATGTTTTGGATCAAAAATTTTTGTACCATCATCACCTATTATTTGTATAGTATCCCTTCTATTGGAAGAAACATGAGAGTGGGTGGTTCAATATTCAACTACCTGTTTCTTTACATCTTCTAAAATTCTATCTTTTCAAGTAACCCTACAAATATTTACCCAATTTTTCCTAATTTTTCCATCTATTTCATTTCTCTTTTCAATATACCTTTGAGTAGTTCTCCTAGAAACATTTAGTAATTCAAAAATTTCTTGAACTTGTCTTCTATGTGATAATTTCTTACTAGAAATTACAGTCATCAATGCTCTACGTGCAACACTTAAATCACTAGATCGACTCTTGTTTTCAATACATTCCAATGCTTCTTGAAAGTTTTCAACAATTGTTTGTTTTAAATATGATGACATTTTCCTATTATCAACCCCTAACAAGTCCAAAACATGGGTCATTTCTTTTTGTCTAAATAACTTTGCAACTAACTGTGCTCTTCCAATTAGAGATTTCTCTTCAAAAATTCATCCCATATTTTTTTAGAGTGTAATTTTAATGTGCTTTCAGATAACATATCTTCAGATGAAATATTATTGAAAAGAGAATCTTTATCCATCTCCATTAGATTTTTCATACCATAATCCAAAAAAATTATATTACTAGGTTCAGTTTGCTCTTGTACTTGTACGTCACCTTGATCATCAATATTTTTCATGGGTTGTTGTTCAGTAGATGTTCCTTCATCCACTTTTCTCTTTCTTTGTCTTACTCATGTTCGATCATACTTCCTCGGTCTAATCCTTGGATTTGTCATCACAAATTTTACTCAAATTTGAATTCACCTGCATACAAATTTGTACACACATGTGCTTTCCATGAAACATGTACAATTTTTTATTAGAGGGTAAACAGGTTTTGAATGGACCCAAAACCATTTACAACAAGTTTTGAATGGACCTGAAACCATCAGGTTTTAAGGGGATCCGAAACCCACACCAAGATGAACAAGTTTCCCAAAAGATAGGTTCAAAAACAACCAGTAACGAAACAAGGAACCAACAAGCCACCAACCGGCCAAATGTCAACAGGCTACCCAAAAAAGAACCAAGAAATTACATAGATATTGACTTCATTGGTTTTGACGAGACCAGCAACCCACTACAATCCCTTGATCTAGCTTTTGGAAGGGACCTTAAACCCGAGAATATAGCTTTCAAAAAGTAGATCAGGAACAAAGCTCCAATAGTAAAAGTATCAGAGCCCATCAAAACACCCTTTCCACCTCTATAGGAAAGGTAACCACAAGCGCAAAAAGCTCCAACAGAGTTCATCAGGAACCGTATGTTCTCTCTGGTTGTGCCCACAAAAGGATATGAAAATCACAGTAAAAACTTTCCTAGGAATTAGACATTCTAGTAGGTGACTAATATCTCTCTATGGACATTCATTTACTTGTCAAACCAGGGAATGTATACTTTGAATGGTGCAGCACAATATATGCACTAAGAAATAACTTCAGTCACAACTTAGCATAAATAAATACTTGGAAGGAATTCTATCTATGCTACAAAAAGGTAATGTAAAGTTCTTTTAACTCAACCATGATTTGACTAAAACATAAACCATAACAACTACGGCTGAAACAAAAACTATGAACTGGCCTTATGCTGTAGAAATAGGCACAGGGATGGATTCCCGATGCTACAGGAGCAATTCAAGACTGAGTTTGTATGGAAACTTCAAAGATGAAAGCTAATTGATGATCAACAGAAAATAACAGCTAACTAACTAGCTACAAATACTTAATAAGTGGGCTCCCTTAGCAAGCATCTATTGGTTACACAAGTGCTGAACTCAGAACTTCATCAAACTTTATTCATAAAAACAGAATGGTATACATTGCTTTGTTGATATGGAAACTAACAACAAACTCTGTCTCTTGTCATACAGATTCTGCTTTTCATTCTTACATGATATCTACTATATCTCTATCACTATGCTTCTATCTTATTATTAACTATCATCTCCTTCCTCACTCGCGTAGGAGGAGTACCTTATTTAAAATTAGGAGGACAACTAACTAACTAACCCTATCAAAGAAAGACATGGAAGTAAAGTATATCCCAGAATCAAGGAACAAACTTCATAAATGAATTCATCTGTTCAACCCGATTTAGAGAGAATCTAGCGCTCCACTCTTTCCGGATTGACTGTCATTAAAAATATTTCCCAACAGTTTCAGTCAAAGAGTCTTCGCCAGAGCTTCCTCAAAGTCGTGCAGGAAATAGACTTTACTGCAAGGCCGAGATCAGTTGTGCTTGACTCGATCATACTTTCTTCAACAACCTGCGAAACACAAGGTAACGAATGCGAAAGAAAAGGCACATGGCACATTCACAATATCCGTTCATTAATCACATATTTAAATCTATTTCATCATTCAAAAACTACATGTTATATACCAGTCATTTAGGGAGTTAACGGGGTAATAAATGTAGTCAAGACAACACAATAAGCTGCAGGAACATGAAAGTGTTTTGCTATAGGATATCCCCATTAAAGGTTTCAAAAGAGTTTTAAACAACCATGAATAACAAAAGTAAAGGCATTAAAAGTTCATCATAATATCTAAAGTATGAGCACATTTTGGGCTCATCATTTTGCCCCCTACTTAGCCCAATGCTGGTCCTCCAGCATTAACTTTCCTGGTGGTTTCTCTGAAATCAGTGGTTACGGCATGACTCTGAAATGGAGTTCCAAACCTATAATAAAATCCTCTGAAAGTCTGGCACCTTTCATACCTACGGGCTTCTAAATCATCATTAAGATTTGTAGCCTAGTAAGGATAGAGGGGCCACATTAGCATAGGAGGTCTGAATGTCAATGGCAACCATAGTTCAAATCTCTTTTGAAGTCCCAACTGTATATATCTACTTGATTGTTTAAGAGCTGTTGTGAAATTTAGGGGACTATGAGGCTCAGACCTTCTTAGCCCAACAGTTAATCTTTCCCACCTTTTCTCACTTCTGGTGTATGATAGTCTCCAAAATGAATATGATTGTGCCTGAAATTCATCATATACCTTTTTCCTGAGATCAAATATTTTCTCTTTGGCTGTAGTATTATTAATGCCATATGTCAGAGTAAACCAAGTTTTCAACATTGCATGGGGGTTTGAACTTTGAGAGCGTAATGGAACAGGCTCATTCCTTTTGGCTTCCTTATATGTTTCCCATTGCCTGCCATAATTTGCTTCATTTGTTGCCCATGACATAAATGATCTCAAATGGATATCACCAATATACAGAAGAGGATTCCATTCTGTTTCAAATGGAATTAAAAATCCATGTAAATAAAATTCACACAGAGAATTTCTTAACCAATTAGGGGCTGCCTGGTATGTGTCATAAAATTCTTTAGCAGTGTGAAGTATAGGATCTTGATTTCTAGAAATTCTCATTAGTTGGAACCATAGGAATTGTTCCTTAAGGCACAGAGCATAAACTCTAGGTGGTGGTCTACATCCCATAATCTAACCAGTTACTTTTAACATTTCATCCATTTTTGCTTTTAACTCAAAAATTTCTTGTTTCCAACTTTCAATTTCCTTTTTTAGTTTCTTCCTTTCTACCTCCCATAGAATTTGTTGCATGTCAGTATGGGCTAGGTGCCAGAAAGTCAACATTTGCAATGTAACTGGTACCCAGTTAGCTTTGACATATTCCAGAAACTCAATCAAAAATGTCTTCTTATAAACAACAATGGCTTTACAAGTTACAGGGGGAAATGTAGCTTCACTAGGAACATCTAATTGTTTAGTTAGTTCCTGCTCTTGCTGCAAGATGAATTCTTGTTGCTGCAGTGGAGAAGACTATGCTTCCTCCGAAAACTGCATAGCAGCGATAGCCAAGTCATCAAGACTTGGTAACCCTTTTTCATTATGCCTCATTTCCTTTGTCTCAACTTGTTCCTCTTCAAGAACGAATGAACTCTATACAACATTCTCAGACACATTATGAGAAACATCAAATTTAGACTCGACTGACTCTTCTAAAATTACAACCTCTGGTTGAGGTGAAGTAGGGGAGGTCTTACATTGTTTCCTTGTGGAAACTCTTCTTGGCACTGGTGCGGCTGTAGGAGGTGTTCTAATAGCCTTCCTCTTTCTGGTCTGCCTAGAGGTCTCTACCCTGCCAGAGGATGATGGTGAACTGGTAATAGCAATAGGTGTTGCTATAGGAGAGACAGCTGCAAGGGAAGATGCTGCAGGAGAAGGGCATTGCCTTTTCTGAGAACTAGGGTCAGATTCTGGGGACCCTTCTGCCTTTATTTTTCCCTTCTCTCTCCTAGTGGCAGACCTAGTTTGTACCCTAGTAGAGGATTCAAGTGTGAGAGCTGCAGGACCAGGTGCTACAGGAGTAGATGACCCTTGCCCTGTTCTTCTACTAGTAGACACAATTTCTTTTTTCTTTTTCTGAGGTCGTGGGCTAAGTACCCTATGGGGTTGTGGAATTTGCAAGCTCTTTTGGGCAACAAATTGTTGCCAGGAAAGAGGTGAGACATCTCTCAAAGAGCATTCAATCAATAATTTGACAAGGCCATGGTGAGCAATAGAATTATCTTTCCCTTGCTGGGTTTCATTGGCACTTTGTTCCAGAAATTTTAACAAGAAATTCAGAATATTTACAATTAACCCATGCCTCATATGGCTTAATAATTTGAAATGATAAGAATGTAGGTAGGAGAAACGACCTTCACAGGTTAAATACTTGATTATGTAAGTAGCGTATTCTGAATAAGGAGGAGGTAATGATACTCGCTTGCATCCCTGCTTGGAGACTTCCAAAGGTCCATTAGTGGGTATTAAAAATTCAGCCCTTGCAGCGGCAGCATCTAAAGAAAAATTTTCTCCAACGGCTGGAAGCCCGGTTACTTCAACAATTCTGTCTTCAGTTGCAACAACCGTTAGACCCCATAAAGTAGCCTCCCCTTCAGAAAGGGTTCTCAAAAATTCTCCAACAGCCTCCTCATAAAAAATATTTAAGCTCAAAAAGTAGTTTAACCATCCATAGAGGCTAAATGCCTGGGTTGTTTGAAGATTTTGCAATAATAATTCATGAGCTACAGGCTCATGTCGCACTAGGTGACCACCCATGTTCACAGTTTTCCCTTAGCTGAACACAACTCCTTGCTGAAAATTCAAAAATTTTCCTCTCTGTTTCCCTTTTTGTCCTGGTTTTTTTTCTTTCTGTCGTGCCGTCACATTTCTCTCTTTTCCAAAAATAAATTTTTTAATAAGCAGTTTTGATTGTAATTTACAAAAAAAATATGCAAATGAAAAAGACATGCGATCATATTTTGAAAGTACCAAAAAAATAATAAAGAAAAGTTATTTGCGCACTTGTGGCAGCGGTGAAAATATAGGTTTTAAAAGGTGGATTACCTCGCCCCCTACTTAGAGTATGACATGTGTCCTCATATGTACAAAAGAATAGGCAGAGATCGGATAATAATGATTGGTACAGACATAGCAGTAAATGAATAGAATAAAATAAATCAAATATGCGATAACAAAAGATATGGCATACCTTTGATAATTGCATGTACGTGTGAAGAAAGATGATGGCGTCTTCATGAGGTGACAGTTGGGAATGATATCATAATGAAGGGTAATGCAGATGGATGAGGTGGATGGGTGACGTGGGTAGACAAGATGAATGGATGAAATGGATGGATGGGATGGATGGAATAGAAGATAAAGAAGTGGGATGTGGCGACAAGTGAGAATGGAGAAAAAGGGGTTTCCTTAAAAGAAAACCTTTATTATGAGCATGCTTTTCAAAATTACGGTGAAGCTACAGGAGAAAGGCTAAAGCCTTCGACTGCAGGAAGAGTAGCGAGAGGATCCTGAACGAACTACTACATGAATTCTTCTTTTGACATTGGTTTATGGTACAACTGGAGTTGGTGGCCATTAACTAACAATTTGAAACAGAATGGATCAATTGTCACCAGCTATATAGCTCTGTTGTCGAACACATTCTCAAATTCATAGGGACAAAGCCAGTGTGTTGTGAGCTTACCTTAGTTTTCTTGATATCTGGAATCATATAACAGAGCCCAATCACCAACAAAAAATTGCTTGGTTTTGATGTGTTGATCATGCCATTTCTTCCTCTATTGTTGGACCACTTTGGTATGCTACAGGGCAGCTTTTCTCATCTCATCCAAAGCATTTAGCTACAGAAGACATTCCTTCTGTGCTTCAGATATTTCCATATTGAGTTCAAGAGCTGTCCTCAAAGTTTTGTGCTCAAATTCTATGGGCAACATGGTTGTTTTCCCATAAAGCAGCTCAAAAGGTGTAAACCCAGTTGTTGTCTTCCATGTAGTTCTGTAGGGCTAGACTACTTTAGAAAGTCTACTGCTCCAATCTTTTCTATGGAGCTGCACTATCTTTGTTAGGATCGCCTCAATTTCTCTGTTTGTAACCTCTGCCTGACCATTGGCTTGAGGGTAATAGGGGCTGGACTTCCTATGTTTGATTTTATAGTCATTCATTAGTGCAATGATCAAATTGGATGTGAACTGAGCTCCCTAATCAGTTACAAGCTCTATGGGAACTCCAAATCTAGTGAAAATTTATTCATACAGAAATTCAACAACCTTGTTATCTCGAGCATGAATCATAGCTTTTACCTCAACCCATTTTGTTACATAATCTGTGCAAACTAGAATGTATGACTTGCCATTTGATGGTGGATCAATTGGTCCCACAAAATCCATTCCCCACTTATCAAAAAGGGTGACTATTACCTATGGATATAGTGGCATTTCATCTGACTTGGTTGGTCTTTCCATACATTGGCATCTGTCACATTTCCTTGTATAGGCCACAACATCTTTGTATAACGTTGGCCAATAGTACCCTGTTGTAAGAACCTTCATTGATATTCTCTTTGCTACAAAATGTCCCCCACATGGTTCATCATGGCAAGCATGCAAGATATCATAAGTCTCATCTTTTATACATCTTCGCATCACTTGATCAGGTCTAGTATAAAACAGACAATTTGCAATCCATGAAAAGTTAAAACTTTTCTCTATTAACAATTTCTTTTTTTTTGAAGAAAAGTGAGCTGGTATTTTGCTTGCTGCTAGATAATTGGCAATGTCTGCATACCATGAAGTATGTTCAACAATAGAAAACAAGTGTTCATCTAGGAACCTATCATCAATGACCTCGTTTTCAACAAGTGCAACTATTTGAAGTCTTGATAAAAAGTTAGCCACAACATTAGCTCTTTCTAGTTTATCAATGATTGTAATGTCAAATTCTTGTAACAACATGAGCCATCTTGCCAACCTACCAGAAATGGCAGGCTTATTCATCAGATACCTAATTGTTGTATGGTCAGTGTGGACAAATATGTGATAACCTATGACATAATGCCTAAAATTATTCAAAGCATACACTATTGCGAGCAATTCCTTTTCTGTAATAGTATAGTTTAGCTCTGGACCTTGAAGGTTCTTGCTGATAAAATAGATAGCATGCTCAATTAATTTTTTTTTTGACTTAAGATTGCCCCTATACCAAAATTAGAGGCATCAGCATGTATGTGAAAAGGAAAATTCCATTTTGGACCTTAAAGAACAGGGGCTTTAGTAAGCAAGTCTTTTAGTTGCAGGAAAGATTTTTCACAGGCCTTTGTCCATTTGAATTGAGAATCCTTAGTTAATAAGGCATAAAGTGGACTGGAAATTTTACTGAAATCTTTTATAAACCTTCTATAATACCCTGCATGGCCAAGGAAGCTTCTGACATCCTTTTATTTTGTAGGAGTTTGTAAATTCAGAATAACTTCAATTTTAGCAGGGTCAACCTGAATTCCATTCTTAGAAATATGATGGCCTAGAACAATACCTTCTTCCATCATTAGAAAACACTTTTCACTGTTCAGAGACAAATTTTGCTCTCTACACCTTTTTAATACTTTTTCTAAATTTACCAGTGCTTCTTCAAATGTGACTCCATAGGTAGTGAAATCATCCATATAAATCTCCATACAGTCATGAGATATATCAGCAAAGATACTAATTACTGCTCTTTGAAATATTGCTGGTGCATTGCATAGACCAAAAGGCAAGACCGAGTAAGCAAATGTTCCTCATGGACACATAAAAGTGGTCTTATCTTGATTTTCAGGGGCAATTTTTATCTGATTGTACCTACTGTAACCATCCAAAAAGAAAAAATATCTTTTGCCAGACAGTGAGTTTAGTACTTGGTCTACAAATGGTAGTGGAAAGTGATCTTTTTTAGTGGCAGTGTTCAATTCTCTATAATCTACACACACTCTCCATTTTCCACATTTCTTAGGGACAATAACTAATGGAGAAATCCACTGACTATCAGAGATTGGGTAAATAAAACCAGTATCAAGTAACTTTTGAAGCTCATTTTTAACTATTTCTCTAAGTGTTGGGTTTATTCTTCTTTGAGGCTGCCTAACTGGTAAACAATCTTCTTTGATATAGATCCCATAGGTACAAATTCAAGGATCTATTCCTTGCATGTCCCCATATTCCCATGCAAAAGCTTTATGCTAATCTTGTAGCATTTTTAATAAGACAGCCTGTTGGGATTGTGACAACTTGCTATTGATATTCAAACAGTGACCTGGAGACAATTCGATCTGCTTAGTGAGATTACTCATAGAATCTACAGGTGATGTTTGTACCTCTTGTGGAAGCAAGTTATGAAAAATTGCAGGAAGTTTAGGTAGCGAACTCTCAGAATTTAGTTGCTGCAAGAAACATTGTAGATGACTACTATTTGGATCAGATGAACTACCCATATCAGAGTTAAACTGCAAAATTTGAAAAAGTAAGGTATCCTCATTCTAAAGTTGTGAGAATGGATCATTTTGAAGCATCATTAATTGAACCAATGAATTGGCTTCTTCAGTTTCTTCCCCCACATTTGGCCAAACAGGTTGGGACAAATCTGGTTGAGGTCTAGCAGGCATATACAAAGCTAATTTTTTTGTGGATTGTCTATCAGAAACGGTCATATCTCTAGAACAACATCCTATAAAAGCATTAGTAGTGGCTAACCATGGTCTACCAAGGATAACTGGATATCCTCCTAAGGTTTTCTTAATTGATAATATTGTGAAATCAGCTGGATACTCCCAAGATTCAAGAGTGACAATTACATCTTCCACCATTCTATCAGGTTTAACTGTGGAGCTATCTGCAAGCTGTAGAATTGTAGGTGTAGACCTAATGTTTAGAATGTTCAAAGAGTCTATAGTATGCTTTGTCATGACATTAATGGCAGCACCTGAGTCAATCAAAACATTTTTCACAATTTGGCCATTTATATGTATTTGCACTACAGGACTTCCAGGGTCAATATACTTTGGAATGACTACATTTCCCAATATTATATCAGCCAATTTCCCTAAGACATGAATTGTTTGGGGATCCCTTTTCTTCCGTCCAGGCTTCTTCAAACAGACTTTTTTAATAGCTTTTCCAAAAATGGAAACATCTTTAATAGCCTGAAATAAAGGGATTTGAATTTGTACATTCTTGAGCTGATCCAAAATATTAAAAGTGGGTTCTTCCATGGATTTAAATACAATACTTTGCAACCTCTGAGGAAAAGGTGGTTTGTCTTGACTTTGCAAAATAAGCTCCTTAGAAACCGTATCAGTTATAGGCATATGCTCAATAGGAACATCAGGTGCAGTAGATTCTTCAAGGGGAGAATCTGGTATTTCAATAATTAGAGGCAGTTTTGGAGCAGGTAGAGTGGTTCCAGACCTCAAATGGATATCATTAATATTTAAGGCATAAGCTTGATATTGGTTGGCTTTAGTAAGATACATAGGCTGCTGTGGTTGTTGCTGTTGCTTATTATTGGGATTTGACATTGGCTGGGCAGGCATAGGCGTTTGTTTTGGAGGGCCAGTATTTGTGGCAATTGCTGTAGGAGGTGGCATGAGGGCCTATGGTTGTAGCTGTGGAAGCTGTAGTAACCCAGGGGACTGGTTTTGCCATTGCAGAGGACTTCTCCATTGAGGATTCTACTGCCAATTACCTGGGGGTGGGGTCCATTGTCCTTGTGGCTGCTGCCAACCTCCTTGAGAAGATTTCCATTGAGGGATCTAATAATTAGGCCAACTTGGTTGAGATGTATTTCAAGGTGGTGGTGGTCCATATGTAGGTTTCCATTGGTTATTATAGCCAGAATAAGGATTACCAAAAGTCAAAGGATCTTGAGGCATACCTTGTCTTTGAGCCCATGGTCTCCTTTGTGCAATAAAAAACACTTGATCATCATCACCTTCTATTGGTTTAAAGTCATTAGGTAATTGCTTAGCTTCCAGATTAGCCACCATCTTGCATCTGCAGTCACATTTCTTCTATCTACAGTATAGACAAAACTTGGCCAAAATTGCCTCAGTTTCTTCATGTTTCTTCCAAGCTTGCATAGTGTTCAGTTGCGTAGCCATATTATTAATGATATCCTGCTTGAAATCAGACAACAAATTTGTTATCTCCATCCGGGAAAATCCACTGGAAGAAGACTTCCCCACTATAGCATGATGACCTCGACCTTTCTTAACTATTGCTCGAGAGTAGTTAAGACATATTTTCTTTATATCATCCCAAGGCAGTTGGGTTATATCACCTCCTCCCATCAGGTCCAGGGCGTCTATACAGGCATCACTAATTCCCCTTAGAAAGAGAAGTTTCTGAGAGTCTTCATTGAGAGTATGGTTTGAGTTCCTTTTCATAGAAAATAAGAATCTTGAGATATAATCTTCTAGACTTTCATCCTCCTTCTGCTAAATTCTGAATATGTCATCACCTTTACTAGCACTCTTACAATATTCCTTATATTTCTCAAGGAATTTTGTTTGCATGGCTGCCCAACTATCAACAACACCTCTTCCCAAACTCATGAACTACCTGAGAGCTCCCTCCTTCAAGGTGGAAGGAAACAACTTCAGTTTGTGAGCATCTATATTGTAGTCATAACTGTGACAAAGGACATCAAACTCAAACAGAAAAGTTTCTGGGTCCTCCGTAACTAGGCCATAGAACTTGGGAAGCAATGAAGAAGAAATATTCTTAAGATTGTCAGTATCTCACTGGGGAACAATGGGAAACTCAAAAGTAGAAGGTGGATTAGGTGGATTATTTGCCATATTTGCATGCTGGAATAACAGAGCAAATAGATTTTCCTCAGGTTCTTCGTCAGCTGGGTTAAATGGTAGTTCAACAAACAGGTTTTTAGGGAGGAACCTTCCTAGTGCGTCTCTTCTTCTTCTATGCATGCAATAGAATAGATGGTATTTAAAGAGAACTTGAAAATACTTAAACAACTAACTAAATTACCACTAACAATGACTATAGCAAGTTCTTAGATTAACACCATCCCCGACAATAGCACCAAAAATGGTCGCGCCCACAAAAGGATATGAAAATCACAGTAAAACCTTTCCTAGGAATTGGACATTCTAGCAGGTGACTAATATCTCTTTATGGACGTTCATTTACTTGTCAAACCAGGGAACATATACTTTGAATGGCGCAGCACAATATATGCACTAAGAACTAGCTTCGGTCACAACTTAACATAAATAAATACTTGGAAGGAATTCTATCTACACTATAGAAAGGTAATGCAAAGTTCTTTTAACTCAACCATGATTTGACTAAAACATAAACTATAATAGCTATGACTAAAACACAAACTATGAACTGGCCTTATGCTGTAGGAATAGGCATAGGGATGGATTCCCAATGCTGCAGGAGCAATACAAGACTGAGTTTGTATGGAAACTTTAAAGATGGAAGCTAACTGATGATCAACGGAAAATAACAGTTAACTAACTAGCTACAAATACTTACTAAGTGGGCCCCCTTAGCAAGCATCTACTGGTTACACAAGTGCTGAACTCAGAATTTCATCAAACTTTATTCATGAAAACAGAATGGTATACATTGCTTTGTTGATATGGAAACTAACAACAAACTCTGTCTCTTGTCATACAGATTCTGCTTTTCATTCTTACATGATATATGCTATATCTCTATCACTATGCTTCTATCTTATTATTAACTATCATCTCCTTCCTCACTCGCGCAGGAGGAGTACCTTATTTAAAATTAGGAGAACAACTAACTAACTAACCCTATCAAAGAAAGACGTGGAAGTAAAGTATATCCCAGAATCAAGCAACAAACTTCATAAATGAATTCATCTGTTCAACCCGATTTAGAGAGAATCTAGTGCTCCACTCTTTCCAGATTGACTGTCATTAAAAATATTTTCCAACGGTTTCGGTCAAAGAGTCTTCGCCAGAGCTTCCTCGAAGTCGTGTAGAAAATAGACTTTACTGCAAGTCCGAGATCAGCTGCGCTTGACTCGATCATACTTTCTTCAACAACTTGCAAAACACAAGGTAACAGATGTGAAAGAAAAGGCACATGGCACATACACAATATCCATTCATTAATCATATATTTAAATCTATTTCATCATTCAAAAACTACATGCAATATACCAGTCATTTAGGGAGTCAACGGGGTAATAAATGTAGTCAAGACAACACAATAAGCTACAGGAACATGAAAGTGTTTTGCTACAGGATATCCCCATAAAAGGTTTCAAAAGAGTTTTAAACAACCATGAATAACAAAAGTAAAGGCATTAAAAGTTCATCATAATATCCAAACTATGAGCACATTTTGGGCTCATCACTCTCCACCTCTATAGGAAAGAAACCTGAGCTCCTCCATACCATCATGGCTACAACATCCATTAACCTTGAGAATGAAAACCTTAGAGATCAACTTTCTTTCCAAGATCTCCACCTCAATAGAAGATAAAGAAAAGAAGACAGCAGGAAGGCCCACATCAATTCCCATGCAACCACAAAACAGGGCTTCATCAGCCCCCAACAACACTTCCAAGCATAACTAGTAGCATCCCACTCCACCTCTATAGGAGAAAGGTCACATCCAACCACATCCACCTCCCCCTCAATAGAAGATAGGACCACCTTCATAGGAGAGACCAGAGTAACCCAAAGATGCACCAAAAGAGGCTTAAACAACACCACCATGGAACCAAAAAGGTGAAGAACAACAAAACCCTCACCATAATGAAACCCAGAGGTCAGAAGATGTAAATAGAGGAAACCATACCCCAACATAAATAATATCACAGACCATAATGATTCCAAAGGAATCCAAAGCAAAACAACCTCTCCCAGAGAAACAAAAAACACATCAGGAGAAGAGAGAAATAGGAAGACCAACATTTTTCTGCTAAGGGGATGGAGCTAAAGCTAAGACATTCACAACAACCCTCAGATAAATGAATGATGAGCTCTCCTAGTCAGGGAAGAAACAACATCCATACATTCCTACAGAAAAAAGACTAACAACAAAACCCCCAAACATGAAAATGAAGCCAGAAGAGAGCAGGGGCCAAAAAGGAAAAGAGAAACCACCATATTTCTGCAAAAGGGGCAGAGAAGAAACAACAGCATCCATGGATGCCCTCAAATAAATAGATGTGAAGTTCACCTAGTCGGGGCAATGCCAGCTTCCACACACACCCTCAGGAATATAGAAAACATCCCAATCCCCAAGCAAAAAAATGAAGCCAAAAGATAGCAAGGGCGAGAGAGGAGAAAAAAAGAAAACCCTCATAGGATTTTCAGTCTTCAATAGGCAGCCAAATAGGAACCAGGCCTCATTAACAGTCCTTTCATAACCACAAGCCAGAAGGAGACAAGCACCTTCATAGTCTCCCACCAGGCAAACAAGGTCTAGAGGAGAAATGGCCACCCACCAAAAAGGAGCAGAAGGTCCTTCCCCACGTGCTGCAGTCACCATACTGGAAACAAAACCCCAACAAAATGCATTACCCACCCACCATCCACCAAAAAACTCCAACATAGGCCTCCCACCATCAACAGGAACCCCAAGCAGTCGATTCCCCCCACCATCGTCGCCATTGCCATTGTCGCTATCGCCATCGTCACCATCCTGGAGTTAGAATCCTCTTCTCCCACCTTTGTAGTTTTTGAAAAACCTCGGCCGCTACTCATCCCGCCTAAGCGCTCCATGATCAGTTAATACAACATAAATATTTTAAACATGTACAATTAATACAACATAAATATTTTAAAAAACGTGTAACTAGATGCAAAATATAAACATAAAATATTTAAATAAAAATCTTTAATAAACATAATATATACATGTGTATAAAATTCTATATAATATATACATGTGTATAAAATTCTATATAATTCTCAAATAAAATTATATATAATTCTCAAATAAAGAAATAAAAAATAAACTTCTTGATAATGATATATTTGATATCTTTGATATTTTTTATATAAATTTTACTAATTATAAGTATGCTAATTTTATGTATATATATTGGAAATAAAAGTAAAGGAAAAGGTAAATTTAATAAAACATAGGTATTTAAGGAGGACATGTAAAAACAAGAATGGAAGAACATAGAATTGGTGATCAATGGTAATAAAATCTAAGAATTTAAATAGTGAAAACAACAAATGCATTCATGTTCAAACAATTTTTAAATAAATAAAATAATTGTTCAATAAATAATATAAATAAAATAAAATATTTTTCTTTCTATATAATTCTTTATAAATATATAATTTTACATAAGAGACACTTAAAATTATATATAATTCTCAAATAAATAAATAAACTTCTTGATAATGATATCTTTGATGTTTTTAATATAAATTTACTAATTTCATAAGTATGCTAATTTTATGTATATATATTGGAAATAAAAGTAAAGGCAAAGGTAAATTTAATAAAGCATAGGTATTTAAGGAGAAAATGTAAGAATAAGAATGGAAGAACATATAATTGGTGATCAATAATAATGAAATGTAAGAATTTAAATAGTGAAAACAACAAATGCATTCATATTCAAACAATTTTTAAATAAAAAAAAAAATTGTTCAATAAATAATGTAAATAAAATAAAATAGTATTCTTTCTATATAATTCTTTATGAATATATTTTTACAAATATTTCTTTGATGTTAATATTTTAATAAAAAAAAATAGTTAAAACAAACTTCAAATGCATTTTTCATAAAGACATAATCAATTAAATAAGTTGAAGATCAAGTCTTCTAAATTTTTGAAATTATAAACCTTCTAAAATGTCGAAATAAACCTTCTTTAATCAAAAATAGCTTTTCCAGTGGAGTATTTCAAAATATCGTCTTCTTTTTTTAATTTTCTTAAGTTGAAAAATTAGAAAAGAAAATATATATCTTTTATTTTGAACATTTTCGGCCTGAGTTCTTATGGCCAGTAGGTTTTTGGTTGATTAATTTTGGGTCAGGCCATTCCCGGCCGAGAAGGTTTCGGCTAAAACCCTCTCGGCTGAGAATGTCTAGTTGGCATCCTACATGGCAGCCAACTCATCATTTATCAAAATTTTCTGAAACATTCATCTTTGATAAGTAGGAGGTATTTTTCCACAGCGTGTCAAATTATGATATTGCTATCAGGATTCAACCGTGTAGTTTCGAGTCAAACTCATTGACCCATGTTTCATGAGTAGCGGTTCAACAAGAACCCATCTCTCATGATATCGAATGGTCCACTTAGCACTCATCGCATCTAGGTGATGCTCACAGAGGTGAAGCACTGGTCCGTCCCGGAGGTCACCCATCCCAGTACTGCTCCAGCTCAAGCGCGCTTAACCAGGGAGTTTTCTCCAAGGTTAAGCCCGCTTGAGTTGTTACCCCATTTGCAAAACCTTCAGCAAGTGTTGTGCCTTATGAACCATTCATAATAGAGCCCCTTTAGCTCATCAATTGATAAGTAGGAGGTATTTTTTCCACAGCGTGTCAAATTATGATATTGCTATCAGGATTCAACCGTGTAGTTTTGAGTCAAACTCATTGACCCATGTTTCATGAGTAGCAGTTCAACAAGAACCCATCTCTCATGATATCGAATGGTCCACTTAGCACTCAT